>VMDO01032151.1:0-19258 GCA_007922755.1 Pedetes capensis
CTGGTTAGTACCTGGATGGGAGACCGCCTGGGAACACCAGAAGCTGTAGGCTTGGGAGAAGGACCTGGCAACCCCCTCCCAAAAATCAATCTGCCATTGAAAACCCTATGAATAGCAGAGAAGCACTGACAATAGTGTTTCCCCTGTTGTACAGAGGGTCGCTATGAGTCGGATACCCACTCGAGGGTACCTAACCTAACAACTGCAGGACAGTACCAGTTGGCTTACACCATCAAATGCTTGGTCTGCTTCAGAACAGGTAAAAAAAAAAAAAAAAAAAAAGACATCGAGTACAGTTCTTAGTCATTTTGGAGGACCTGTACAGTGGTATATGACTAGCCACTTCCTAATAGTTTTAAACCCGAATTCTGTTACATTCACACTCAAACACTTCAGTTTCCTAGTATCCTTCCACACCACCAAGAACCAAAGCAATAAAAATAAATAAACAGTAATTTTTGGTATCAAGTAATAAAGGAAGTGTGGGAAATTGTGGACAGAATCTACAAAAGCAACGGAAATTTGCAGGATAAATTCAAAACTGCTTTACTTCATTTTAGAAATTGGGAGAGTTCCTCTTACACAAGTTCTTATCTCCAGCGATCAGGATCCTGTGTTAATGAAAAACAATTTCAGTGCCATTTCTGTACATTTGTGACCAATGTTATTGGGGTGTGTATTCTTATGAAATCATTATGTCTTATTTCTGGGACTGTTGATCTCTAAGCATAGAAAAAGGTAGCTTTCCTTTTTTGGGTACATAATAAAGAACTTTTAGTCCATAGGATGAAAAATTTAAATTAATTTTTTGTCAGTGTATTTGAACTTTTGTGTTCGAATTTTCTGTATTAAAATTAAATGTTTCTTTACTGTTTGGTGCCAAAATGATTTTTTAAAAAATAATTTAATGTGATGGTAATGTTTAATTTGTAAAAATATAATTCAATCATTCAAAAATTATTTTTAGCATAAACCATATGTAATTTATGCCTGAGACAAAAGGAATAAAACAATGAAGATATTAGCATTGAGTTCTTCCTTCATAGAACTTATAAATGAGAATAATTTATCAAATAATCTCCCTTGCATGCACACATACAAACCACACTATGCTAAATTCCATGAAGGAAAAGTAGGTTGTGCCAGTAGAACATTTTTAGAGGGGACCTGTCTAATCTGGGCAGGAATCGGGTGATATCTAAGTAGACATAACATTTTAGTGCAAAGCAGGCATAATATATTTAAATTGGACTCTGGAGGATGAGAGTTATGTAGGCAAGAGGGGAGGAGATAATTTTCCTGTGGAGGGTTCACAGTGTGCACACAGTTCAAATGCAGAGAGCAAAAGAGGATGGGATGAAAGTGATTTGAGAAGCCACCTGGGGGGCTAGATTATGTAGGGCCTATGAGGCCATAAAAAGAAAAGTTTTAAATGCAAGAATCAAGTGACAAATTTGCATTCTTAAAAAGAAAATATCTTGGCAAAATAAAAAGTTGACAACACCTATGCTTACACTACATATATTCTCCTCCCAGCAATCTTATTCGAAGTCTGTGAAACCTAAGTCTTGAAACTATGTGCTAGAGGTACAGGGAGATTTCAGAAGCCAAGATTCAGTCATCAAGGGTGTCTGTGTTCAAATGATCTATGGTGCATACAAGCATTCACTAATGAAGGCAGGTCACAACAGAGGCTGGCTGCTCTCAGTGGTCACACAGATCAGAAAGAGCCAATGATAATATGGCATTCTCTAGAATCAGTTTTGCCAACCAGGTGATAGCAAAGGCAGTGCTGTGGTTTACAGTGCCACATTACTTAGTGTTATGAGAAAAGATAATTTATTTGACCCTTGTGGTTGCTGGATAGTCATCTCTAGATAAGAAATTCTGGTCAAATTGGCAGCTATAGAGCAAGGGACTTTCAAGAACATTTTTGGAGTTGGAAATTCCAATAGTATAACTGATAGAAGATGCTGATATCTGCCATGAGAGGAAAATCAAACTTCTTTTTTTGGACTAGGGCGAGAGGATCAGTAGCTCCTTTTGTGCCAATAAACTTGTCCTACTTGGGCATTTAAGGACATATTAGGTTTTCTGGCAGTAGTGTTCATCTTTGTCTACTAAACTGCAATTATTTCACAAAGAACTTTTCTATCTACTCATTTTTCCTTGTATTCCTCTGAAACAATGTGAAATTCTGTTGAAATCTAAGGAAAATAGAGCCTCTGTGAGACCATATGCCAGCAAAACAACTTGATTAATATTGTCTCCTACTTAGACTGGGGCTGGGATTTAGCTCAGTTGGTAGAGCACTACTCTGCAGTCTCTGAGGTCCCGAGTTCAATTCCCAGCACTGCAAAAATGGGAGAAGGATGTGGCAACCCATTCCCAAAGCAATCCCGAAAAACAATCTGCCATTGAAAACCCTATGAGGGTTGCTATGAATTAGATACGACTTGATGACACCTAACAACAACTTAGACTGGATGTTTTAAATTATTATCCAAGTAGTAGATGAAAAATACTGTTCATTGGTGAAGGAAAAAGGAAAAAGCATTTAGAAGGAAAAGTTTACAGAAAGTTATTGAAAAATTATACTAATGGTATTAAAGGAGCCCATACCTGAAAAAGTTCTGGGTTTGGAGTTTTGTATGTATTATTTCATTAAATCTTTGTAACAATCTTATAATAATAGTGCATTGTGAAACAATGGTAGTAATTTATGAATTAAAAATTCTCAAATTATCAGTTGTGTTGTACTTTCTTTGTATAACACTCATTCCTAATCATTCTTTATTTCACTTAATTTTTATTTCTTTAGCAATATATAATGTCTTTGAACATGATCTAAAAATAGTAAAATATGAAAAGAGCTCCAAATTTCCTTTGTTAATTAAATTTTAAAAATTTAGAAATAACTGCTTAAAGCAAAGCAACATTCAAATAAGATTTTGCATCATTACATGTCTTTGGAATTTCCTGTACTATGAAAAGTCATTCTAAATATCTTTATACATAATTGTAAAGCATAATACACACTTTCAGTAAGCAGAAACTGCTCACTTATTTTTTATTATCCTGCTCTTAACATAAGGCTATGCTTTGAGTTTCAATGATGGGTAAATTGTCATGAGTTAGCTTGTTCATTCAGAACTTGACACTCATCTAAACAGGCAGGGAGGGTCAGCTTTCTAAAAGCTTCAATACTTGAATATTGTCTTCTTGCTGTCTGATATCTTGCAGAGGTTGAATCAGAATAACCAACATGCTGAAAAGGGAATATGAGGCTCTTTCGTGGAGAAATCTTATGATCATTTAGACCCAAAGCAGTGGAGGGGCCTTTGATCAAATCCTCCTATGCAGCAGGTGTACTGGGATGGGATGGCTCACCCTGCTGGAAGACAGCAAACTCTTACTCTGTGATTCTATTTTGGAGTCTTTCACATTTTTAGACAGCATTTATTCTGTGGGTTTTCACATCTCTATTACAAAGTGGAAGCATCAAGAGATAAAAGTAAATCATTAAATTGGAGGTAAGAATAGCTGGATCCTAGTTCTACTTCAAGAGTTTACCAACAACATCATTGAGCTTGCCTTATAATCATTCTAGTTCTCAGTTCCACGTTTATAAAGTAAGTCTTGTATGTAAGTCATTGGGACAAAAATAAATAAAACATTCCTCATTAAGAATTTCTTCTATCACTTGAAAAAAAACCTACGAATTATACTATAAAATAAGCTCATAGTGGAAAAGATTGGCATTGACAAAGTCACCTCACTATAATAGAATGGTTCCAAGAATGAAGCCTCAAGGAATATTTTCAATAATCTATTTTAGCACCTAATTTTAGACATTAACTGATGGATTAAAGGATAATTAAATAGCAGAAAAAGCATTATTTCTCTTGTATGTCTCTGCAGGTGTTTCCCAAGGAGACTGGCATCAGAGTTGGTGGACTGAGTGGGGAGGATCCCACCTCACTATAGCAGGCACTTTCCAGTCAGCTGGGGGCCAAACAGAACAAAAAGACAGAGGAAATATCCATTTGATGTTTTTTCCTGGAGGAGAGACACTTTTATTCTGTCTTGGACATAGAATTCCAGTTTCTTCAGCCTTGGATTTGGGAAACTGCACAGTGGTCCTGCAGGTTCTGAAGTCCTTGGCCTCAGACTAAGGAGGTATGTCCTCAACTTCCTTGCTTCTGAGACTTACAGATTTGGGCTAATTCATTCTACTAGCATTTCCAAGTCTCCAGATTTCCAATGGCATATTTTGGGAATTCTCAGCCTGTATAAACATGAGAGCAAATAAATCCTCTAATAATTCCTCTATCTATCTATCTATCTATCTATCTATCTATCTATCTATCTATCATCTACCTTTCTTTCTATCTTTCTATTTATCTATCCATCTATCTACCCATCCATCCACCTACCTACCTAACAATGTATCTATCATCAGTCTTCTATTTGTTTTCCTTGCTGGAGAACATTCACTAATACATATATAAAATATTTTGTTACTGGAAAGAATAAATGATTATAGTATAAGACAAAATGAAAATAACTTAAAAAGCTGTGCATTTTAACCAGTGGGTAAAAGAAGGTTAAAGTAGATTATTCCCTATTTCCTACTCTAGTGTATGTTTTGTAATAATCATTATGAGCTTAAAAAACCATGGAGAGTTAGTATCTAGCTCTGTGTCACATTCAGTAGCAGGAGTTGTTCTGACAATTCAAGCAGAAATTTTTGTGTCTACCTGTTTGGATTCTGAAAGCTTTCCTATTTAGAAAGAAAATGCTAGCATGATGGTAGATATGCCTGGGTTGAAATAAACCATTTGAACTTGAAGAACAGAATGTTCTAAATACAACTTTGATTTCTAAGTGTCACTGATGGGCAAATGGGTAAAACTTATTTTTGTAATGGACAGAGCCTCCCACATTTCTGATGTTAATGAAGTTATAATAATTACATTTTGAACCCAATATAATTAACTGATAATAATTTCATATGTAGAGATGCTGAACTTTGACTTAGGTAAAATTATTCAGATCTAGCATAAGACCACTTCTTTTGCAAATGAAGAAACTGAAGTTTAAAGATAGGAGCTATGGCTATAGAATAGTTAGTTTTAGAGTCTGGAATACAATTAAAGTTTTCTGAGTGTCTATTTTTGTAGCATTTAACTGTTATCTTGATTTTTCTTTTAGTTTATGCAAAAGAGACAATAGTAAATTATTCTTCTATCAAAAATATTCTATACCTATTTATTTCAAGATATATGCCAATCTATTAAGCAGCCTGCAGCTGTACCACTGTGGCATCTGATCCTGTAAGATCTCAGAAGCTAATCAGGGTCGGGCCTGGTTAGTACTTAGATAGGAGACTGCCTGGGAACACCAGGTGCTGTAGGCTTGGGAGAAGGATCTGGCAACCTGTTGGGATCCTAGATAGGACCACTATAATAGTAGCCTATCTAGCATACTTGGACAATGGATATCTATCCTTCAGGCAAGATGGCATCCAGTTACCCTTACCCTACATCTGGGTCTCTCTGGACACTCTACATCTGGGTCTCTCTGGAAGTCCAGTGAGCCAAAATGGAGCTGGAGGTATAACAGCATCTATAATCCCCCTGGCAAGTAATTGGTCACTCCTGGTCTTGACCTTGTCCCTTGATTGGCTATTAAAGAATATCCCCCAATTCACCAGAAAGTGACATCCTGTTCACTCCAAATTAGAGTATTAACCCTAATTGGTTTGGCCCACATGCACATGCTGATTGATGATTGGCTGATCTCCTACAGTTGACTATTATGGTGGTTAAACAGAGTTTTTTTTTTTTATTGGAAATTTTTAATGTACACCTTAATGTGATTCATTTTGACATGCTTTTTATTGTGTCATTTCCATATATGCATTTTGATAAACATTATCCATATAGGTTACCCCTTACCGTCCCCTGTACTTCCCCCCCTCCCACCCTTCCCATCTAAGTTTCCCATCTAAGTCTTCTCTATCTTTTATTTAGTAATATTTTTCTATATGTCCTTGGGTTCCAGTTCTGTTTAAGATAGAAACTTTTCCTGTAGTGGTCTTTGTTTTTATCTTGTTAGAACAATTACATGCATTTTCTAGACCATTTATATTAACACCATTCTTATCTCCTCCTCTCCTTTTATTATGAACTGAACTTTGAATAGGATTTTTCCTTCTTATAATTTTGAATCAGCTCCCTCATATGAGTGAGAACATGTGGTGTTTCTCTTTCTGAGCTTGTGTTCATTCCCTTAAAATAATTTTCTCTAATTCCATCCATTTTGCTGTGAATGACCTTATTTCATTTTTCTTGATTGCTGAGTAGTATTCCATTGTGTATATATGCCATAGTTTTTTTATCCATTCTTCTGTTGAAGGGCACTTTGGTTGATTCCATATCCTTGCTATTGTGAAATGTGCTGCATTGAACATGGAGATACAGGTGTCTCTGTGGTATGATGACCCATCTCCCTTTGGGTAAATTCCCAATAGTGTTATAGCTGGGTCATATGGTAGATCTATTTTTAGTTTTTTAAGGTACCTCCATATTGATTTCCACAGTGGTTGCACCAATTTACAGCTCCACCAACAATGTAAGAGTGTTCCCTTTTTTCCTCAACCTCGCCAGCATTTATTGTTTGTTTTATTGATCTTGGCCATTCTTACTGGTGTAAGGTGAAATCTCAGAGTTGTTTTGATTTGCATTTCCCTAATGGCTAGGGATGTTGAGCATTTTTTCATGTGTTTCATGGCTTTACGGACCTCTTCATTTGAGAACTGCCTACTCAGTTCCTTTGCCCATTTGTGTATTGGGTTGTTTGTTTTTTTGGGAGATTTTTTTCTTGAGTTCTTTATAAATTCTAGTAATTAGACCTTTATCTGATGTATAAAATGCGAAGATTTTTTCCCATTCCATGGGGGTTTCCTTGACTCTGTTAATTGTTTCTTTTGCTGTGCAGAAGCTTTTTAATTTCATGCAATCCCATTTATCTATTTTTGTTGCAATTTCTTGAGCAATTGGAGTCCTATTAAGGAAATACTTTCCTAAGCCTATATGATGGAGTGTGTTGCCTATCTTGCCTTCTACAAGTTTTAGAGTTTCTGGTTTTATGTTGAGATCTTTTATCCATTTTGAGTTAACTCTCATGTATATTGAGAGACGGGGGTCAGCTTTCATTTTTCTGCATGTGGATGACCATGTTTCCCAGCACCATTTGTTGAAGAGGCTGTCCTTTTTCCAGTTTACTTGCTTTGCTCCTTTGTCAAAAACCAGGTGGCTATAGATGTGTTGAGGTATTTCTGGGTCTTCTATTCTGTCCCAGATGTCTTCAGCCCTATTTTTGTGCCAGTACCAAGCTGTTTTTGCAACCACTGCTCTATAGTATAGCTTGAAGTCAGGGATTGTGATTCCACCTGCGTTTGTTAAACAGAGTTTAACCACCATCCCTAAAGGATATAAAAGGAGGGCCTGCTGGCCCTCAGCATACACACTTGATGCACATCTTGCTGGAGATAGAGACTTGAGACACTGGAGACAATGGATATCAGAGAAGAGCACTACCATCATCACACAGATCTTCAATCAAGTTGAGGATAGCGTCTGTGCACAGGGCTGGAGACCAAAGATCAGCTAATTTCAATCAAACTGAGGATTGCTTCTTGATCCAGCATCAGGGTAAGAAGCTGAGGATAATCTCTGGACACAGGTCAGACACTGAAGAGCTCCTGGTTCCTGCTCCTGTGTTCCTCATCCCGCCAGTTCCTGTTGCTCCTGTTCCTGCTAGTTCCTGATCCTGTTCCTGCTTTTACCTGTTGTTTCCATTCCTGTTCAATAAAGTTCAGTCCTTTTTAGCTGGCTTCCTGAAGCCCATTTGTCCTTGCCAACAGTGACCTGTCCAGTCCAGTGGGAAGACCCTGAGCAGCTGCCTGGCCAACAGCAAGCACCCCAACATCTATTTTTCTGCCCCTTTTTCTTTTTTAAAGGGAACTTACTCCTTTTTTCTTAAAGCACCTCTCGACAGCTTTAAACAGTTATATAGTTGTTACATATGGTTGACATGACTTATGAGCTCGGTTACATATGAGCTCAGTTACATGGACAGTACAGAGAGCATTAACAAACATTTTACACAGGATGAAGGCATTTTTAAATTTCTCCCATCTTTAGGCTCTTACAGTCTTGCTGCCTCCTCTTCCGCAATGTTCCCTGAGCCTTTAGAGGGGGTTACATATCTTTTGTCTTACTACAAGCTGTACAAGATCTTTATGTCCTCTTTACATCCTGCCCACACCCTTAAGATGAACACAATATAATGTCTTCTTTCCCTCAGCCCACATAGGGAACCTCGCAACCTTCCTAAATCTTTTGGGTCAGTGGCTCCCCAAAGGGGAGAGTATGGGCCCCTAATAAACTATAATGAGCCCCACTGGATGTCAGGGCATCATGGGTCCCTCTTGGGTCTCTCCCACGTTAAGTCTGAGTAACTTGGTTTGGTCCCCTCTGCTCTTGCTCTGGCTATGTAGGGTCACCAAGCCATCTCCCCGGGACCTAAAACCACTGACAGGAATTTTCCCTGGGACTTGAAATCACTGAGAGGTAAATGAAGAGTCCTAAATGAATAAATCCTAAATTAAATTAATCCAACACCCTACAGGGCCTCCGTAGGGGACTTCCATAACCACCAATGTCAGAAAAGACTGTATAATACAAGACAGACAAAAAGCGGTAAGACAAAAGACAAGAGATTTTTCTCACCAGTCCAATGGATCTTCAGGCTTTTTGGGGGTTGGTTGCTCCATGTTGGGCTCCATTTTGTAAGGCTTCCTCTTCCTCATTCTCAGGGCCTAATTCTGGAGCAGGAACCTCACACTCTAGGGGACTGGTGAGGCCTTACAGGAGATGGACAGAGTGAAGGATTGCAGTCTTTGGGATGCCTTTAGTACAGGTTTTATTGCACAGCTCCTGTTAAAGAGATAAAGCCCCCAAGCCCACCCCTTGAGATAGTCAGCTCTCAGGGGCCCAGTGGGATAGTGGAAGTGAAGTGAAGCTCTGGCTCAGGCCTATGGCAGCTCTAGCTGAAGGCCTAGTTCTTCTCTACTGGTCTGGGTCTCCATGAAGTCTGGCCTCTTGTCTACTGGTCCTGGATGATCTCCATCATGGTCCAGCAATGGAGGGGCAGGACTGTGACATGGCTCAGGTGATCAATGGTGTAGACATTGGCGATGGCATGGCCTCTTCTCAATCGTCAATGTTCAAACTCTAAGTGCCATGTGCACTGTCCTTATATAGTCTTAGGGAAACTGCCCCTAACTGCCTTAAGATGGCAATTATGGCAACCAAACAATCATGTCAGGGTGCAAGGGAATGGGCAGGACCAAGGAGTGACTTTCAAATCACTGGAGGCCATCTTGCCTAGGGCCATAGATCAGGCCTCCTGGCAGGCTAGATAAGCCCTTCTCCAAACCCTTGAGGCTATTCCAGAATTCCTTACAGCAACCCACTCCCAAAAAACAGTCATTGAAAGCCTATGAATAGCAGAGAAGCAAAATACTGTTTTGCCTGTTGTACATAGGGTCACTATGGGTCAGATACCAACTCAAAGGCACCTAACAACAACAACAACGACAACACAACAACGATTACAGATGACACTAAAGGCTAAGTCTGTGAGTCTGTACAGGTAAATGTGTTTGTTTGTTTACTTATTTATTTTGAGGCAAGTTTTCTCTATGTACTTGAGCTCATGATCCCTCTACCTCAGCTTCACTAGGTGGTACTGGGATTATAGCCATGCCTGGATTTGTAAAGCATGTCTTTTTTTTTTCCCCAAGGGAAAAATAAAATCTGAAGAGGTACTCTCACAGACCTGACTACAGGTAAAAGAATCAGAAAACAAAAATGTACTTAAGACCTTTGCATCCTGAACTGGACAAAATCTTACAGGACCCTCAAACTTTGTACCATTTTTAAAGTTTCATTTCTTGTTTTTGAGTGTTCTTACCAATAGTGGGAATAGTCTTTGTTGCATATTTACAATTGTAAAAGGAGATTGGGCACTCAGTCCTTATTCCACATAAATCCTCAGATATTCTTGTTTTAAAATGTCATTTATATAAAAATAGCAGAAGTAAAGTCTATTAGTTCTCCCACTTGACAAGTAAAGAATTAGCCAAAGATGAGTTAAGTTACCCAAGCTACATAGACTTTCTGGAATTCAAGTTCAGCTATCTGGGCTGCAGGGAAGACCCTGCTAAGTTGCACACTACCCTGTTGCATAAATGGCCAAACCTAGAAAAAGGTTAGAGCTATGTTTTTAGTTGGTAGATGGTTCCTCTGCACTCTCTGAGGTCCTGAGTTCAATCCTCAGCACCATAAAATGGGAGAGGGAACTGGCAGCCCACTCTGGAAGCAATTCCCAAAATAATCAACCATTGAAAACCTCATGAATAGCAGAGAAGCACTGACATAGTGTTGGTCATGGGACAGTGTTGGGGATTGTTTTATTCTGTTGTGCATAGGCTCACTATGAGTCAGACCTGACTGGACAGTACCTAACAACAACGTTTTTAGTGGCATTCTTCGTTCTTCTATATTTTATTCTACTTTTGGTATCCCTCCTTGAAACAATACTCCAGTATGTTGAAAATCATTGCTGAAACCAATCTCCTTGTTTACTCTGAAGTCCTATTTTAGTAACTCCTCATCTGGAACTGACCTGCAGCCATAGCCCTGTGGCATCCAATCTCATCAGATCTTGGAAGCTAAGCACGGTCGAACCTGGTTAGTACTTGGATGGGAGACTGCCTGGGAACAGCAGGTGCTGTAGGCTTGGGAGGCAACCCAGCAGCCCATTCCCCAAAATAATCCATCACTGAAAATCCTATGAACAGCAGAGAAGCACTAACAATAGTGTTTCGCCTATTGTACGTAGGGTAGCTATGAGTTGGATACCCACTACATGGCACCTAACAACAACATCTGGAACTAATTCTTGGGACCCAGGAATTTTGTAGCCCTGAATCTTGGCAGCATCTCTGGATAAACAATATTTCCACAATCAGCTTTCTATTTGAAATTTCAAGCACACTCCTGTATCCCCTTGTGCTTTTTGGTTGTGATATCTCATTCTTCCAACTTACATCCTTGCTACCAAACATCTACTTGGAGAGTCTTTCACCTTAGACTTTGGCCAAATTTCTTGGACATTGCCCATACCTGTCTACTTGTACTCCTACTGTTGGTAAAGGCAAACTCTGAGACATCATATACCATCTGCGTTGTGTTGTTTACTATGCATGCATAACTCATCTAAGGAGTTCAGAGATGGTAGTATTCTTTCTTATCACTGATGATTTCAGAAGATATTATAAAACATATTCAAGAAGCTAATGGCAAAAGTATGTGCTAAAAATGAAAGTGCTATTTAAATTTTTTGTTTATTTTGGCAAAATAGCAAAAGGAATTTTTAAAACTTGCCTTTTATAATGAGTTTCATTATGACATTTTTGTACAATCATATTATGTACATTGTTTTTGTTCATCCCCCCATTACTTTCCCTTGTTGCACCCATCTCCTTTCTACTCTTCCCCTCCTATATCCCTTTATAATTTCCAAATTTAGATATGTAGGTGTCTATCTATCTATCTATCTATCTATCTATCTATCTATCTATCTATCTACCTGTCATCTATCTATCATCTATCTATCTATCATCTATCTATCTATCTATCTATCTATCTATCTATTTATCTGTCTGTCTGTCTGTCTATCATATTTTAAACAAATTAGCTTCTGCATATGAGAAGATTTCTAAGTGTGGCTTATTTTGCTTAAAATTGTGATCTCCAGTCCCATGCACTTTCCTGAAAATGACATAATTTAATTCTTTTTATGGCTAAGTATTATTCCATGATGTTAACATATCACTTTTAAAAAAATCTGTGCATCTGTTGAAGGAAATCCAAGTTGATTCCATGTCAGGGCCATTGTGAAAAGTGCTCCTATGAACATGGAAGTATAGGTGTCTATGGTATGATGACTTAGATTCCTTTGGGTAAATGTTGTATAGCTAGATTGTTAGGACAGTTCTACTTTTAGTTTTCTGAGGAATCTCCATACTGATTGGTATAATGGCTGTACTAATTTGAAATTTCACCAGTAATGGATGAGGATTCTTTTTTATTCATATTCTCACCAGCATTTGTTATTTGTCTTGTTGATGCTAGCCATTATGACTACAGTGTGATGGAGTCTGAGTATAGTTTTGAATTGCATTTTCCTGATGTCTAACGATGTTGAATTTTTTTCCAAATATTTATTGACCATTTGTATTTCTTCTTTTGGAAACTATCAATTCAATTGCCTATTTGTTGAGTCCATTTTCTTTGGCTATTTAATTTTTTTGTTGCTTTACATACTCTAAATATTAATCTTCTATCAAGATGTATAGTTGGCAAATACCTTTTCCCATTGGGATCTCTATTTTTTTCTGTTGATTTTTTCATTTGCTATGCTTATTAATTTCCAGAAATCCCATTTGTATATTTTTGCTACAATTTCTTGTCCTATTGGAGTCATTTAAAATAGGTTTTTGCCTATGCCTATATCTCGAAGTGTTTCCCTTTGTTTTTTTCCAGTAGTTTCAAGGATTCTGATTTAAAATTAGGCTCTTTTATACTTTTTGAATTTATTTTTGCACAGTGTGAGAGACAGGGATCCAGTTTCATTCTTCCACATGTGGATATCCACTTTTCCAAGCATCATTTGTTGAAGAGGCTGTCTTTTCTCCAGTGTGTGTTTTAGGTACTTTTGTTGAGAACCATTTGGCTATGGATACATAGGTTGTTTTCTGGGTCCTTTATTCTGTTGGTCTTCATGTTTTTTTTTTTTAACCAAACTATTTTTGTTACTATGGCTCTGTGGCATAAATTGATGTCAGGTGTTGTGATGCTTCCTGCAATGTTCTCTTTACTCAGGATTGATTGTCTACTGGGGGTCTTTTGTGTTTCCATATGAGTTTTAGCATTGGTTTTCTGTTTCTTTGGAGTATGTCTTTGGGATTTTGACAGGTGTTGCTTTGAATCTGTAGATTGCTTTTGGCAGTATAACCATTTTCATAATATTGGTTCTATCAACCCATGAGCAAGGAAAGTCTTTCCATCTTCTAATGTCTTCTTCAAGTTCTTTCTTTAGTGTTCTGAAATTGTCATTGTATAGATATTTTGGTTCCTTGGTTAGATTTATTCCTAGACATTTTATTTTTTGAGGCTATTGTGAATGGGATTGTTTTGATTTCTTTCTCAGCATACTCATTCTTGGTATATAGAAATGCTACTGATTTTTGAGTATTGACTTTATATCTTGCCACTTTGTTGAAAGTATCAGTTCTAAGAGATTTAATTGCAGTATTTAGGGTATTTTAAGTATAGGCTCATACCTGCAGCCTTACTAGTATGGCATCTGATCCCATCAGATCTCAGAAGCTAAGCAAGGTCGGGCCTGGTTAGTACTTGGATGTGAGATTGCCTGGGAACACCAGGTGCTGTAGGCTTGGGAGAAGGACTTAGAAACCCACTCCCCAAAAGCAATCAGCCATTGAAAACCTTATGAATAGCAGAAGAGCACAACAATAGTGTTTTGTGTGTTGTAGATAGGGTCACTGTGAGTTAGATACCAAGTTGATGGCACCTAACAACAACAAGTATAAGATCATAACATCTGCAAATAGGGATAATTTGATTTCTTCTTTCTCTATTTGTATCCTTTTTATTTCTTTCTCTTGCCTTATTACTCTAGCTAAGACTTCAATCACTATATTAAATAAGAGAGGAGAGAGTGCATACCCTTGTTTTGTTCTTGTTCTTAGAGGAAATATTTTAGTTTTTCCCCATTCAGTATAATGTTTACCATAGATTTGTCTCATATAGACTTTATTGTGTTGAAGCATATTCCTTCTATTCCTGGTTCATTAGGGATTTTATCATGAAAGCATGTTGAATTTCATCAAAGGCCTTTTCTGCATCTATTGAGATGATGTGGTTCCTACCTCTAAGCCTATTTATGTGCTATATTACATTTATTGATTTGCATATGTTGAACCATCCTTACATCTGTGGAACAACTCCCACATACTTGATGATGGTGTGTGATCTTTTTATGTGTGTTGCTCCCTTCTGTTTGCAAGTATTTTATTGAGGCTTTTTACATGTATATTCATTAAACAAATTGATCTATAGTTTTCTTTTTGTATTTTGTCTTTATCTTGCTTTGATATCAGGGCTATATTGAATTCATAGAATGAGTTTGGAAGCATTCCTCCACATTCTATTTTATGGAATAGTTTGAGGAACATAGGTGTTACTTCATTAAAGACTTGCTAGAATTTAGCTGTGAATCCATTATGTCCTGGAGTCTATTTTTTGACAGACTCTTTATTACTGCCTCAATATTATTGCTCATTATGGAACTTTCAAATTATTTTTATCTTTTTGATTTAATTTTTGTAGGTCATATGTTTTAAGGAATTATATATTTCTTCCATATTTTCCATTTTGGAGAATACCAGTTCTCCAAGATTCTCAGATGATCCTCTGTATTTGATTTTGATGACCACTTTTTCATCTTTAATTTTGTCAATTTGTATCTTCTCTTTCTTTGGGCTAGGTTGGCTAAGGTTTCTTGATCTTGTTTATCTTTTCAAAGAAGCAATTTTTGTTTAATTAATTCTTTGTATTGTTCTTTTAGTTTCCATTTCCTTGTTATCTGCCCTGTTCTTTATTATCGTTTTCTGTTTACTACTCTTGGGTTTACATTGTTCTTGTTTTTTTAATGCCTTAAAATGCTTCATTAAGTTATGCATTTGACCTTTCTCTGATTTTTTGATGTAAACAATCATAGATATGTTTTCCTTGTAGAACTCTATTTGCTATATCCAAAAGGTCCTGCGAGGTTGTGTTTTCATTTTCATTGTTGTTAGGTGCCGTTGAGTTGAGTCCGACTCATAGTGACCCTATGTACAGCAGATCAAAACACTTGCTGATTCTGTGCCAGGCAAACCATCTTATTTATGTTTAAGCCCATTGTTGCAGACACTGGGTCAATCCATCTGGTGGAGGGTTTTCCTTTTATTAGCTTTTAGGAATTTTTAATTTCCACCCACTGATCATTCAAAAGTATGATGTTCAATTTTTATGTATTTGTAATGTTTTTGTAGTTTCACTTGCTATTTATTTCTAGTCTTATTCCATTATCATCTGATAAGATACAAGGAATGATTACAATTATTTTTACATTTAAGACTTGTTTCATGATCTAAAATGTGTTCTATTTCAAAGAAAGTTCCATATGCTGATGAGAAGAATGTGTATTCCACATCTGTGGGATGAAATATATTGTAGATATCTATTGTCTATTTGGTTTATGGGGATGTTTAATGCTAAGATTTTTTATTCAGCTTTTTGTTTGGATAATCTGTCTATTGATGAGAGTGGGATATTGAAGTCACCCATTATTTTTGTATCTGGGCCTATATTTTCTTTATGGCCAGTAGTGTCCATTTTATGAAAGTAGGTATGCTAATGTTTGGTGCATAAATCTTTACAATCATTATGTCTTCTTGATTGATTATTTCCTTTATTAATATGAGACCTTCTTTGTCTCTTTGGATTAATTTTAGGTGGAGCAGCTCTTTGCTTTTTTTTTGACTCTCTTATGTTTTGTAAATTGTTTTCCATCCTTCCATTTTCAGTCTGTGTATATGTTTGCTTGTGAGCTGTGTTTCTTGAAGACAGCAGGTAATTGAGTCTTGTTTTCTAATCTAATTGACCAGTCCGTCTCTTAAATGGAACAGTAAGGCCATTTATATTTAGGGTTATTATTAGGAGAAATGTATTTCATGTAACTTTGTTGGTTGTTTTCCTTATTGGTTTGAGTGCTGATTATTCTTTTCTTCTTTCCCTGATCATATTGGGGGTTTGCTCATTTACTGCCTTGGACATCCTTGCTTCTTATATTGCTCTCATTTGTTCATGAGTTCCTTTTATGGGATTTATTCTTTCTTGTATTCTTGTATTTGTATGTTCATTCTTTTGCCATGTGTCGAATTCCTTTAAGTATCTTCTGAAGTGCTGGTTTTGTGATCAGAAATTGCTTAAATTTGTGTTTATATTGAAAGGTCTTTATTTCTCCATCAATTTTAAAGGATAACTTTGTTAGATATAGTAGTCTGTTCTGTTAGTTATTTGCTTTCAGATCTTGAAATATGTCATTCCATGCTTTCTTGGGTTATGAGTCTGATATTATTCTGATGGGTTTGCCTTTATAAGTGAGTTTGTATTTTTCTCTTGAAGCCTTTAAGATTATTTCTTTGCTTTGTAGTTTTAGCATTTAAAATATAATGTGTGGTGGAGAATATCTTTTCTGGTCAAATATATTTAGGGTGCTGGATGCCCCTATAGTTGGGTGATTATTTCTTCCCCTAGATTTGGGAAATTTTCTGGTATTGTTGAATAGATTTTCTATGTGTTTAGCTTTACTCTCAGGTTCTTCTCCTATATCATAGATTCTTAGGTTAGGTCTTTTCATTATGTCCCAGAATTCTTGGAAGTTGTGGTCACATTCCTTTATTATTATTATTATTATTATTATTATTATTATTATTATTATTATTTTGTTTTTTTGTATTGGTGTCTGAGTACAGTATTTCTTTGGCCTTTTCTTTCACCCCTGATATTTTTTCTTCTTCTTGATATATCTGTTGGTGTTACTTCTCACTGTGGGTTTTTTTGGTTACTGTGCTTTTAATTTCCAACATTTCTAGTCATTTTTTCTCATCTCAATTTCCTTCCATGAATTTTCTTCAAAACTACTTTATTTTAGCACATACCTGCTTTGACTTGTCTATTTCATTCATCTGCTTATTTTTGTCTTATTTGAGATCACTTATCATTTTTATAAGCAAATTTTTAAATTATTTGTCTTGCATTTCAGGCATTTCAGTATCTTTGGTTTCAATTACTGAAGAATAATGGTCTTTTAGAGAAGTCCTGTCATACTTTTTCATATTTCTTCCATGTTGAGATTTTTTGCATCTGTTGAGATGTTTGTCTCTTCCCATTTTACTGGTATGTCTTTTTTGTTACAGACTTCCCTTGAGGGACTGATCCCCAGTATCAGTCTGAGAAGGAAAAATAATCTACTGCATTAGCACCAATTCCAACTAAAACCAAATTTATAATTATGATTAAAATTAATTGAAGCCAGCTGTTACTTAACCAATTACCATAGAAAAGCAGGTGATTAGGATAGTATAGAGTCAGCTATCAAGTTAAATATTAATTGTGGCAAAGGTAAAAGTAGTAGATAGGTGAAATCAGGTGGGGAGGCTAGGATGGGAGAGAGAACAAGGGAGAAAAGGAGAAAGGGAAGATAGCAGGCAGAAAGGAGAATGTTAGAGCATGGTGAGAAAAGAGCAGGCAAAAATATAAATCTGCTCATGCAGCAGAAAAAACATATAAAGTTATGTAAACATTATAAGGAGTATAAAAACAGGAACATTATAGTTCATTATTACAAATGAATTTGTGTTCCATTAGTATTACAAGTGTAGTAAACAGATAGTTAGGATAATATAAAAGTAAAAAAATTAAAAAAACAATTTTAAGTAGGACCAATTATTCAGGAAACTTCTTTATGGTTCCTTTAAGATTGAGGTTTGCCAAAAGGAGGGAGTAGTCAGTTTAAGTTACAGTCTCTGGGGACCAGAAAAGCAAACAGCACTGACATTTGTACTAGAGTGCAAGTCTTTGTGCTTTTATGTCCTTTCTATTCACAAAAAGTCTGTGTAATGGAGGAGAGAATTTGGGTTTTGAGTGCAGCGCTTGGTCTTAGCATCTCTCAGCCCTCATCTGCTAGCTGTACAGTTGAGAGGTAGTTCTTGTGGAATGGGGAAGGATTTGGGGAGTGAATGCCTGTAGATCTGAGTGTCAGTATTATTTTCTGTCATTCATTCAACTACTGTCTTGTCAACTTACCTAGCAGTTTTGTCTAGCTGCCCACCAAACCAGACTGGGCTAGGGTGGACCCCACAGACTAGATGCTGCACTGCAAGATATAGAGACTGATTTGGTGGTGAGAGTTCCTGCTGATTTGCCAATTACATTGTGTTCACAATCTGTGGTTTGTATCCCCTATGTTTCTAGCACATGGGCATCAGGCCCTCCACAAGTGTCTACTAGAGCCTGAGGTTTTGTGTCCCTTTGCTCTCTGGGTTACATTTGCTCCCTGATATCAGTCATCTATCACCAGTAGCTCAAAAACTGCTGTTTCTTTTTTTTAAACAGATACAATATAGTACTATGTAGTGAGATGAAACTTCTGAAAGAGAAAAACCAAGCTCACATAGGCACAAGTAAGACAGCCCCAAATTGGCAGCCCTAAGTCAACATTTGCTTCTCTGGCAGACTAGCTAATCACAATCTAAAGAAATGAAGAGAGAAAAATTTTCATATTTTCTAGCAGGGGTTATTGTTTGTTGTACTTTGAACTGTCAATGGAAATTTTCTGAAGACAGTGAGACCAGACTTGAGCTCAAGATCAAGAGATCTTAAACTACACTTTACATTTATCAGAGGAGCTTTTTAAAATGCCAAAGGCTGGGCCTCCCTTCCAAAGTTCCTGATGTAATTGGTCTGAGAAGAAATAGGGATATTGATTGTTGTTGTTGTTGTTGTTGTTGTTAGGTGCCATCGAGTCGGTATCCGACTCATAGCGACCCTCATAGGGTTTTCAATGGCTGACTGTTTCAGGATTGTCTTGGGAGTGGATTGCCAGGCCCTTCTCCCATTTTTGCAGGTATTGGGAATTGAACTTGGGACCTCAGAGACTACAGCGCAGTGCTCTACTAACTGAGCTAAATCCCAGCCCAGGGATATTGATAAGTTTTAAAAAAATGTTCCTGCTGATTGTATTATACAAGTAGGGCTGAGAACATATAATGCACCCTTGGAAAAAGGGTTGAAAAGTCTAGTGTGATTTTTGTTGCCACTCTTCCCATTAATGCTCCTTTTTATACCTGTGGCCTGTGGTCTTCTGGGCTTCAGGGGTTCTGAAGTCCCCTGACCTCCTTCTGCTTGCTGCATTTGGCTTGTCTTGAACCTGGACCCCTCTCATGTGGTGAACCAGGTTCTCTACTCTAAAAAAAAAAAAAAAAAAAAAA
>VMDO01032152.1:0-19317 GCA_007922755.1 Pedetes capensis
ATATATATATATATTAGTTTCAGTGCATGGGTTAGGATTGAAAGCTGAACTTGAGAGGTTGAGAAATTAGTAGCTGATTCAATAGTGCAATTAATTAATTTGATCTATTCTTAGAGAAGTTTCTTACTAAAAACATGAGACATGAGAGTTTGAGGATGGGGGGAGTCAGCTCAAAAAAAGGGTTTGTTTGCTCACTGAAGGTATTTTTGATAAGAGAAAACAGTGGAAATGAGCAATCGAAACCAGCCTTGGACTTGTGTAGGGTAACATTGGAAGATAGATGGCGACTGTATGGATGCAGTGATCAAAGGTTAATGAACAGAGATAGAAAAATAAAAATTACATAATTAACCAAACAATGTAACAGATAATTAAAAGGGCATCTTACAATATACAATTTATCTAGGCTCAAAATGAAAGATGTTTGAAATGAGAACTTCATATTTTCCTTCTCAGAATTACAGAGCAACTGGTACTCACTGGATGTAAGACATGTTGCAGTCTGATACATCACTTTCCTTCCCTAGTTCTGGGAGTTGCACCCAGGGCCTCGTACCTGCCAGGCAAGTATTCCGCCACTGAGCCCCAGCCCAGCCCTGCCTTTCTTTTGTTTTTTGATTTTGACTCAGGGTCTCACCAAGTTGAGCTGGCTGCCTCTGGCCTTGAACTCTCAACCCTCCTGCTTCTGCTTCCCCAAATTGTTAGGATTATAGGCGGCAGCCCCCGCACCCTGATGTATCCAGCTGTGCAAACAAAGCAAGACTTCTTCAGCAATGGTTTTTTCAATCTCATTTTTTTTTTCCTTGAAAGGCAGGTTTTGCTAAACCACACCATCAGGTACCAAGAAAAGACTTCAGTGGATGAGTGGGAGGCGATGGGGGAGGTGTTGAGTATATGTTGTTGCTGTTGTTGTTAGGTGCCCTCGAGTTTGTATCCAACTCATAGTGACCCTGTGTACAACAGGTGAAACACTATTGTCAGTGCTCCTCTGCTGTTCCTAGGGTTTTCAATGGCAGATTGTTTTTTGGGAGTGGGTTGCCAGGTCCATCTCCCAAGCCTACAGCACCTGGTGTTCCCAGGCGGTCTCCCATCCAAGGACTAACCAGGCCTGACCCTGTTTAGTTTCTGAGATCTAATGGGATCGGATGCCATACGGCTACGGCTGCAGATGTTGAGTGTATACTGTTCCTTTCAGCCTGAGTAAGAAGAAAAATAGCCACGCTGGGTTTGTGGGTTTTTCTTGGCGAGGGGGAAGTGATTTTTTTCCTACCCCAAACTAAAGTCATGCTCTTTAATGTGCTCTTTAATGTCCATCCCTTACATCTGCGGGCGCAGCATCCGCAGGTCCGTTTTGTAAGAAAGATTGCTAGGCACCCTGTCTCTCATGCTGTGGCATCTCCTGAAGGGGACAGGAAGGCCTGTCACTGTCAGGCCCCGCACCTTCACCCAGTTGGTGGGAAACCGCGCAGGGCGAGCGTCCTCTGGTCACAGAGACACAGCAGCAAGGCCTGCCAGGCCCCTCGCTGGGGGTGCTCCCTGCGAGACAGTGGGGATCAGTCCTGCTGAGTGCCAGTCAGGGGACATCGCTAGGTCTGTCACATCCCAGTGCACAAAGTGTGTGTGTGGGAGGGGTGCCTGTGAGCCAGCGGGGTGGATGGCTGGGACTCGCCATTCCTCACCCTCACCAATAATGAAAGTCGCTGGCAATTACTGAAGACTTTCTGTGTTTTCACGCTTACATTTTATCTTCATCCTTGGGGCAGCCCTAGGAGGGTTAAGGAACCTGCCTGAGCTCACATTTCCATTCTGTACTGAGGACTTTGAAAAACCTAGAAATAAAAAAGTCAGACACAGTGGCTAACACCTGCAATCCCAATGCCTGGGGAGGCAGAGGCAGAAGGATCACGAATTTGAGGTCAGAGGCAGTCTGTGCAACCATCTCAAAATAAAAGTGAAAAATGGGCTGGGGCTGCAGCTCAGTGTCAGAGCACTTGCAAAGCATGTGTGAGGCTCTGGGTTCAACCCTCAAGTACTGAAAAAAAAAGTCTTCAGTGAAAAAAGAGAAAAATCTTGATGTAAATAATACACGTCATCATAGCCTCCCTCACAGGAAGCATGCACATAGTTGTTGTTAGGTGCCGTAGAGTCAGTCCAACTCATAGTGACCCTATGTACAGCAGATCGAAACACTTCCCGATTCTGTGCCACACACATGATCTTATTTATGTTTAAGCCCATTGTTGCAGACACTGTATCAAACCAGCTGGTGGAGGGTTTTCCTCTTTTGTGTTGACCTGCCACTCTCCCAAACATGATGTCTTTCTCTACGGACTGATCTCTCCTGACTACATGGCTGAAATATGTAAGATGCAGTCTGGCCATCCTTGCTTCCAAGGAGCACTCTGGTCGCACTTCTTCTAGGACAGATCTGTTGGCGCTTTTGGCAGTCCATGGTATATTCAATAGACAACTCCAGCACCACAATTCCAAAGCATCAATTCTTCTCCTGTCTCCCTGTTCAATGTCCAGCTTTCACAACCATATGATGCGACTGAAAATACCACGGCATGAGTCAGACACACCTTCGTCTTCAATGTGACATCTTTGCTTTTCAGTACTCTAAAGAGGTCTTTTGCCACAGCTTTTCCTAGAGCAATGCATCTTTTGATGCATGTAGTAGGAGAAAAATATTTCTCAGACATTGTAGTACAGTAGGGTGGCAATAGTAAAGCATAGTTAATACTTCTTAAATGCTTGCTCCATACTATGCTGTTACACATGCGACATTCACCCTCCCCTTTAACAGTCATAAGCCTATGAGACAGATTCTTTGACTCTCCTCCGTTTTTTGTGGATGAGTAAACCGAGGCTAATTCCCAGCACCACAAAAATGGGAGAAGGACTTGGCAATCCACTCCTGAGGCTATCCCAAAACAGTCAGCCATTGAGAACCCTATGAGGGTCGCTATGAGTCGGTGACAACTCGACAGCACCCAACAACAACAACAACAACAGAGGTTAATTAAAACATTAAAATTCATTAGTGAGTAAGTGATGCATCCCGGGATGGAGCTACTTACCAAGGGCTGTAAGAACAGAGGGAAAAGAGCAACTAAAGAACGTGGGAGCTCAGTTCAAGCTGCACAGAGGATTGTTTGACATTTGAACTGAGGCTGGGAATTGTGAGCGGGAGTTCACCTTGCAGGACAGAGCAAGTGTCGCAGACCTCAGGAGCACCACATGACGAGACACGGAGATGTGTGAGACTGGGAACAGTTGGTCAGTCAGTGGTGCCTAAGGAAAGGGCTGGAGAAGGTATGTTGAGCGGGAACACAGAAGTATATAAATGCAGTTTGGGGCAACCCCCTGTCCTCCTCCTCCTCTTCTTTAAAGAAATTCAGTCTTTACAACATTTGTTCAATGGCTCGGGCTCTAGAAATTCAACCATTCTAGGTTTGTCTCCTCTAGCTCTGTTATTTCTTGGTCAAAATATTTTACTTAGCCCACTGTTTCCTCATCAGAAAAAAAGGAATAAACATAATGACTATTTTGTAGCGTGTTGGCACTAAATAAGATATCATTTGTAAAAGACTTCTTATGGGTTATAGACGGCAAAGAGATCCCATGAAAGCTAATCTCATCAAACCAGGTGCGGTGGCGCACGCCTGTAATCCCAGTGACTCAGGAGGCAGAAGCAGGAGGATCGCATGTTCAAGGCCAGAGGCAGTCTGCCTAACTTAGCAAGACCCTGTGTCAAAAAGTAAAAAAATGGGTTGGACATGCAGCTCAGTGGTCCAGCTCTTGCAAAGCATGCAAGCACAAGACCCTGGGTTCAACCCCCAGAACCGCAAAAAAAGAAAAAAAAAAGAAAGTTAATCTCATCATTAACGATATGATTATTACCATGGATGAGACAGACTTGGTTTGTAGCTCATTGAAAAGAAAGTTTAAAAAAGAAAAAGTCTAACAACTGGAAAAGGGATCTTCTTCACTGACCCACGATGTAGTCTTCTCCCATATGGCAGAGATACAAGGTGCACTTAATAGTAGCAGAGGAAGGAGAATAGCAGTGAGCTTGCTGAGGCCACAAGACTCTTCCTGACTAAAACTATGGAGACCCCAACTCAGCCAGGCACCTCTTAACAAGGACCGATCCCCAGGCCAGTACTGGTATTCACAGAGGTCATGTCCAGCGGGCATGGTAAAAACGTTGGGATAAAGTAGACAGGTGCATCTTCATTAACAGAAACATCCTGGTCATTCACTGACAATACAATCTCAGCCAGGGTCTGGAGCTGCCAAAAGCAAGATTTAGCTCTACAGGATTGGAATAAATCACTCAAACGGGAGAGGAGGGACTAATCAGGGTAATCTGGGTCAAGACATCTTTCTCAGAGGCCCTTTCCACACAGACTGAGATGGGCAAAGATGGCTCTACTGGGAAGATGAGCAAAGAAGATGCAGTTCAGAGAATCTGCTTAGATCTTACAATTTTCTTCCT
Organism: Pedetes capensis; assembly: GCA_007922755.1. Classification (NCBI taxonomy): domain Eukaryota; kingdom Metazoa; phylum Chordata; class Mammalia; order Rodentia; family Pedetidae; genus Pedetes; species Pedetes capensis. The sequence continues at coordinate 4,502 of VMDO01032152.1, forward strand.
TTGAAATTTTTATTATTTGCTCAGTCATTTAATAGTACTTGTTTTTAAGGTAAGACATGATGTATCTTGATTAAAATTTTAAAATGTAAAGGAATCTGGCTCTCAATCTCAGGTTATAAATTCAGCCTGTGGAATTCATTGACGATATACAACAGAAGAACCTGTGCAATAGCAATTTTCTTAACATTTATCCAATTTTAACTCAGCATGTGGTTAACCAACTTTGAGAATGCACTTGGCTACAAGTAACTGAATACTATGTCTGTATTTTTAAAAAACATACCAGTCTAGAGAGGTGTAGAGCAATTTTACTGGGGTGATAGCTCAAGTACTGTGAAGGAGAGGACAGGCTACTTGAGTCAAATGCCAGATTGCTAGAAAGAACAATGACAGGAATCTGTCTTCTTGAGGAGATAAAAATATAAGCTGTCAGTAAAATTTGCACTTACTTTAAAAAAACCACAGAAGGTCTGTTTCTAAAAAAAAAAAAAAAGCTGGGGGTGAGGGAGTAGATGATATCATAAAAGAACTTGGTGTGTGTGTGTGTGCATGAATATATATATATATATATATATATATATATATATATATTCATATATACTCATGTAGATAGATAGATAGATAGATAGATAGATAGATAGATAGATAGATGGATGGATGAATAGATAGATGATGTTGTTGTTAGGTGCTATCAAGTCAAGTCTGACTCATAGCGACCCTCATAGGGTTTTCAATGGCTGTTTTGGGATTGCCTTGGGAGTGGGTTGCCATGTCCTTCTCCCATTCTGCCGTGCTGGGAATCAAACTCCGGACCTCAGAGACTGCAGAGCAGTGCTCTACCAACTGAGCTAAATCCCAGCCCAAATAGATAGATAGGCTCTAGGAACCCAGAATGATCAGAAATGGGATTACTGGGTTTTCAAACACATCATAGTGTCTGCTATCTGCTGCTACATAAAATAATCGGGTCAAAGTATGGTGGCCCAAACCAGTAACCATTGTTTTCCCTCCAGGTTTCATTTGGACAGGAACTTGGGAAGGGCTTGGCTGAGTGTGTCTTTCACACAGTGGGTCTTTCCAGCAGATGCAGACATACGTGGACTACACCTGGAGGAACCACCATGGCCTTGGCTTTGGCTGGTCCCCAGCTCTCCTGAAAGCTCCCTCCCATGGCTGGTAAGTTGGTAGCAGCTGGTGACCAAGGACCTCAGCCTCTCTCCACATGAACCTCCTGCTCTACAGGATTTCTTCAAAATCTTTGTGACAGGGCACCTGTCTCTCTAATTACAAGCAATCAATGAAACAAAGATGAATGACACTAAGCCTTTTGGGGACTCACACACTGTCAAATGAGGCAATCAGGACAGTCTGATCATGATTTTGTTGTTGTTGTTAGGTGCCGTCGAGTCAGCATCTGAATCATAGCGACCCTACGTACAACAGGTGAAACACTATTGTCTGTGCTTCTCTGCTATTCATGGGGTTTTCAATGGCAGATTGGTTTTTTGGGAGTGGGTTGCTAGGTCCTTCTCCCAAGCCTATAGCACCTGGTGTTCCCAGGCGGTCTCCCATCCAAGTACTAACCAGGCCTGACCCTGCTTAGCTTCCAAGATCTGACAGGATTGGACTTCCCAGGGCTACAGCTACAGGCTGTTCATGATAGAGGGGCCAAAATATCAACCCATCTTTTCATAGGTGTTTTCTTGCCACTGAAAGAAGCACACTATGCCCAAAAAAGCAGTATTGAACCCTCCCATGGACCACCCATGTCCAACTGTGCAATAAATGCCACACCTTTCTATGAAACAAAAACACAAAAGCAATCTTTTCAATACCTTAGCAGAACTGATGCGGTATAGTATCTCAGCACCAGAGATCACTTCAAATATTGAGTGAATAACAAGGGTGCACATTAGTATTTGTTCAGTTTATGGGAAATCATTATTACCATATTAGCACTCAAGGATTTCAGGGAACGGTGTGGGGCAGAAATGTTCAGTGAATAATTCTGGAAGGAAGATGCCTCCCACAAGGATAGAGAAGAACTGCTGTATGTTTCCAACCCCAGAGATTCACTGTCTTTACAAAGGCCCCATGGCCCTGACTATACCTGGGCCAGAACTCTCAAGGCCAAGGGCCAGGAAAAGAGGAAGTGAGAAAAGGGCAGCACTGGCCTGGCAAGGTCCATCTGTGCATGCTGCAGAGGCTGAAATTGGTGCAAGTGTTGATGGATACAGAGAGGATCTTTAGTCTTTGGTTGAAAGCTGACGTTGAGATTGGCTGCTGAGACTGCCAGGAAAGCAACAGACTTCTGTATGCCGCTCCAGAACTGTGGGAGGACCACAGAATTCAATTCGTTTTGGTACCAACCTGAATAATAAAATACATTCTGGAGGATTTCCTGTACATGTCTATTTTTGCACTTTCCGTGCCAATCCTGTTCCATCAAGTTCATATTAGGTCAAATGTCTGTTTTTTTTCTGTGCTTTATAATTACGTAACTCCAAAGAGATGTGATTTTGATTGGGATATATCTGAAACCCTTCTTAAGTTGATACTAACAGCATGCCATGTATACACTAAATGCCTTGGATTGAAGTTGCCTTTTGAAAGTCAACAAATGCCTCTGCAAATACATCAAGGCCTCCCTGAAACAGGGTCAATATTGGATCTTCTCAAGGGAGCTTCCTGCTGCAAAGGTTAGAAGAACCTGGTTAGGATGCTGTGCGGATGACTGGGTTCACTTAAATGATGCCACACCTGCTCTTAGTTACTTACTGGTTCACTGAATGACCGTCAAAAGATTTCCCCTCCAAATATCCCTGATCTCAATTTAAACTTTTGTGTTCCTTTCTGGGGTACAAAATGTCAATACATGATGGAAATTGAACAAAATAGATTCTCCTCAGCAATACTTGAGCACATTCAGAGTTAAGTACTTGACATTTGACCTATGAGACAAGATATTTAGGGACCTAGGAGGTATGGAAAGGGAAAGATTTATTTTTTCTTTTCTCCCCTGGTTCCTTGGGAGAAGGACCTGGCAACCCCCTCCCAAAAATCAATCTGCCATTGAAAACCCTATGAACAGCAGAGAAGCACTGACAATAGTGTTTCCCCTGTTGTACGCAGGGTCGATATGAGTCGGATACCGACTCGACGGCACCTAACGACGACAACAACAACAATCCCTGGTTCCGGGATTGGGTACCAGGACCTCATACACAAGAGGCAACTGATCCACCACTCAGCTATATCTCCAGGCAAGAGCAAGTTTTCAACCACATGAAAATGACAAGGTAAGTTCAAATAGGAAGGAAACTGAAAGGATAATTCTCTTTTGGACAACTATTGAAGAAGTCAAAGTCAATTGGATCAACACTGAACATTCTGTTAAAAATTTCTGTGCTAACAGTTGTTTAGGGTCAAGATAGGTCCAATATTGCTGATGAAAGAATAGTAATTCCTGCCTTCACCCAGCTAATGAACAGTTTAAAATATGAGTCACTAACAGTGGAAATACCAAACACAGAAAACCATGTCTAATATCCATTGAAGAATTTGAATGAGTCTTACAAGTTACTTTTGCTATGTCTTGAAACATACAGAAGAGGCAATCTCTACTCGTACAGGATGCTTTATTTCAAGTACAATAAAGAACATCTGATTTTTTTAATTTTGGATTTTAGTTTACCTCCCCACGGAAGAAACTTTGTACACATTCTTATTTATCTAGAAAACTGTACACCACATGCTAAATTTTTATATTATTTACATTTAATCAATTGTTCTCAAATCATCCCCACGTTATACCTTTAAACTGAATAGATATGAGTGGTTGTCATTTTCAGTAGCAAATCCCAAGTACAGAGAGATAAAAATATTCCAATTTTAGTATTAACTATTGTATGTAATATCTAGTTAGTCCATTATTCTGTAGTCATAAGAGCCTTCGTGTCAAAGGACTGGGCTAAATGCAGGAACAGTAATGGGATGAGACAGGTTTCTGGTGCCTGTGCAGACCAACAACTACCCTTCTGCCTTTGGGAGGAGAACTGCCTGGAGCTGCTGCACTTAAACTTTCCCCACATATGCACTGACATATAGGCTATATGGGCTATGTAAGAATATAGGTTTTTCCATCATGATCCTAAAACACGCTATTGTCTTAATTCCAGTTTCAGGTTCATTTCTTACAGGACACTAAAAATAAGAACAAGCAACAACTTTTCCTTTGCTCCCCCCAAATCTTTGAGTTAGAAAAATTTCAAAACTATAGAAAAAGAGAAAGGGTCTTCACCAGGTTGACCAGTTGTCTACATTTGGCTACACGTGCTCTCTCCATATTCCACAAAGGGCATCTTGTGGCTCATGTCTTTTAGGGCTTCAGTATGGGAAAACTTAAAGCACACTATCACTAGTCTGAAACCAACTGTCCCAGATTAGATATGAAATGTCCCACACAGACTCATAAGCTGCACACTTGGTTCCTAGCTGGTAGTGCTATTTTGGGAGGCTGTGAGAACTTTGGGAGGTGGGACCTAGAGAGAGAAGGTAGATCATGGGGGGTGAGTTCTCAGGGGCACATTATCCCCAGCCCCAACCTCTAAGTTCTCTCTGCTTCCTGGCCTGCCGTGATGTGAATGGAGCTGTTTCACCATTCCTTCCCTGCTGTGCTGAACAGAACCCTTGGAAACCATGAGCTAAAATAATTTTTTCCTTCTTTAAGTTGTTTCTGTCTGATCATTTGGTCACAGCAACAAAAAGCTAACTAATATGCCAATTGAACTATCCTCATACTTATATTATGCACCCTGTTCAGTCATGAACTTGAGAATGGCTTAAGATTCTATTTCAGTTCAAACCCCCACTCACCTGACTCTCCATTACGATGGGTAAAAGCCTTCCATTGTATTTACTACTTTCTTGCATATATTTAATGAGCTAATTACTTTCGCTTATTATAGATAGCCTACAAAATTTGACTAGAATGTTCCCTCATGCTCTTTAAAAAGCAAATTAAAGCACATGTAGAAACTGTATTTCTCTTATCAAATGTAATGATTATTGCTCCTCAGTTTGCCATACTTAATTTTAAAGTAGAATACATAAGACAAAGACAACGAAAATAGTGCTTTCTAGAATGTGTCATTCCAAAATTCTCATTTATGGGGCCAGAGAGGAGGATTCGGATTTTAGATGTTAAAATTTTCTTTATACCATGACTCTCTTGCAAAGCCTAAAAGGCACCCTTGGCCTTGCTACCATTGCAAATGAACCCTGACATATTCTATTATACATGCTTCACTAAGTTCTGGATCAACTTCATGAGGTTTATTACGCTGATGATAAACTCATGTTCTTAATTCACTTATTGTCTAAATGAAAACCACAGCAGTGACAAGTGATGCAAAATAAATGTAAAGGGTAGATTTTAGAGCTAGAGAAACTTTAACATGCTTACTTATCAGATGTGCAAACTTGGGCAAGTTATTTAAACTCTCTTTATCAGTTTTCATGAGTATGAAATGAGGAAAATAGCCAATTTCAACCCATCAAAGTTTTATGGAGACACTGTAGTCAGTGACAAAAAAACAAACAAAAAACAAAAAACAAAAAAAACAAAACAAGCTAGCACTTTCCAAGTCCTTGTATCCTGTGGCAGTATGTATGTATACTGTCTCCTTCAATCCTCTCATAACTCCTCTGAAATGAACAACTAGTTTCCCTCATTTCAAAGGTAAGGAACCAGAACTTCCAGAAGTTAGGGACTTCTACCATCTCTCCCACAGCTTTGAAAATGATCTGGGCTTCATCAAATCCTTTAATATGGAAGTGCCAAAGTCCCAGATGTATGAATAAGAGATCAAAACATACTCAAAGTCAGATGATATGCCAGGAGCATCTAATAAGGGTAGTGTCAGTACACCTTCATATTCTGTAGCTCCCTAATTTTTATAGTAGCCTTCAAAGTATCTTCATGTTCATTTTTCAGATAAGCTGAAGGTCATAGATTTTCTGTGATATTTTCACAGTTGTGGAAACTGCTTACAAATCGTTGCACATATATGGCTATTGTCCCTTATTTAATATGTTTGTCTATTGCTTACAGTGTTCTTCATGTTGGGATGCGCCATTGCACCATAAATTCTCTTAAATATTAGCTACACATAAAAAAGAAATATTACACTAGGAGGATCAATCCACATCTTGTTGTTGCAAATAAGCATGAAAATTAGCTCTGAGATTTCTGGCAATCTAGACCAAAAAGGGGAAAGCAGTGAGTTATATAGATTTTGAAAACTATTAAAGGGAAGATTACCAGGAGTAAGATGTTCTACCATCCTATTCAACAAGACCAAAGGACAACAGAATCTTAATTTCATAGCTCATGCTACTAAGAATTCCGAAGACGTCAGTTAATTTCTTTATCTTAATAAACATAAAACATAGTGAAATGTAGATATTCAGCAGGTTAAGGATAGCATACTTTCATTTACTGTGAAGTAAATAAATCACAGTCATTTTGTGCCACTTTGGCAAAATGATGATAGAGTCCAGCATATCCTATCTCATTTTATTCACTCAAGATGGAGCCTTCTGCTTGCCTCAAGGTACCTTGCAAAGAGTTAAAGCCATAGTCACTTCTTGTTTCTCACAGTTATTGTTTTTCTGGGATGCATTTGAGGACATGTAGCATCTTTTTGGAAAAATTATAAAGTTAGATAAATAATTCTGTCTTTGTTTATGACAGAAAAAAATAAGTTTCACCAGATATCCTTCTTCTTGAATTACAAATATTATGAAATTCTTTAAGCTAAGTAAAACATATTCCCCTAACACCATCCTCATCCAGAATTTTTAAAAATCTGCAAACAATCGCAAACTATCCTAGATGCCCAATTAAAGTAACAAAGATATGACATATTTTCTGCTAATTGTTATTGTTGTTAGGTGCTGTCCAGTTGGATCTGACTCATAGCGACTGTCATGGGATTTTCAATGACTGATTATCTCAGGATTGCTTCAGAAGTGGATTACCATGTCCTCCTCCCACTTTTGTGGTGCTGGGGATTGAACCTCGGGCCTCCAAGGGTGCAGAGCAGCGCTCTACCAACTGAGCTATATACTAGCAATGAATAAATGGAAAAAAGGTTGAAGTTGTGCAAGATTTTGCTTTAATTTGTTGTTGTTAGGTGCCGTCGAGTCAGTATCTGACTCATAGTGACCCTCTGTACAACAGGGGAAACACTATTGTCAGTGCTTCTCTGCTGTTCATAGGGTTTTCAATGGCAGATTGATTTTTGGGAGGGGGTTGCCAGGTCCTTCTCCCAAGCCTACAGCACCTGGTGTTCCCAGGCGGTCTCCCATCCAGGTACTAACCAGGCCCAACCCTGCTTAGCTTCCAAGATCTGACGAGATCGGATGACACAGGGCTACGGCTGCAGGCATTGCTTTAATTGGTTCTATAATAAACATCCATGGAAGCAGCAGTCAAGAAATCAAAAGATGCCTTGCACTGGGAAAAGCTGTTCTAAAAGAACTCTTTAAAGTGTTGAAAAGTAAAAATGTCACACTGAAGACGAAGGTGCGGATGACTCATGCCATAGTATTTTCAGACACATCCTACAGTTGTGAAAGCTGGACAGTGAATAAGAGAGACGGGAGAAAAATTGATGCTTTTGAATTATGGTGCTGCAGACAAATATGGAATATACCATGGACTGCCAAAAGAGCCAACAGGTCTGTCCTAGAGGAAGTGCAACCAGCAGTGCTTCTTAGAAGCCAGGCTGGCTAGACTGGGTCTTATGTTTTTGGGCATGTAGTCAGGAAGGACCAATCCCTGGAGAAGGACATCATGTTTGGGAGAGTGGCAGGTCATTGAAACCAAAAAAAGAAGACTTTCAACTAGGTGGATTGACACAGCGGCTGCAACAATAGGCTTAAACCTAAAAGAGATTGTGTGCATAGCACAGTGTCGGACAGTGTTTCATTCTGTTGTACGTAGGGTCACTATGAGTCAGACCTGACTCAACTGCACCTAACAACAAGAAATGAATAAATGGAATTTGAAATTTAAAACCCCAGACCATTTTTATCATCACCCTAAAACAAAAGACTTATGTATAACATCAGTAAAATATCTAAGAACTACATGAGGAAAAATATAAAATCCTAATGAAAGAAATCAAATGACTAACTAAATGGACAGAGTCCATGGTGTGCATAAGAAGATTTAATACTGTCAAGATGTCAGGTTTTTCCAACTTGATCTGTAGATTCAATGCAATCCCAATCAAAATCCCAGCAAGTTATTATATGATACTGACAAACTTGATTCCTTTATATGGAAAGACAAAAGACTGAGAATAACTCAACATTGAAAAAGAACACATTTGGAGGACCAACTTCAAAATTTACTATCAAGCTACAGTAGTAAAGACAGTGCAGTGTTGCTGAAAGAATAGACAGTACAAAGAACAGAGTGAAGAGCACAGCAAAAGACATACAAATATGGTCTGGTCTTTGATAATGGAGTAAAGGTAATTCAGTGGAGCAAGAATAATTTTTTCAATAAATTCTATTCACATTCAGATCTGCACAGGAAAATCTAGACACATATCCTAATGCCATTCATGCAAACTGACCAATGAATGTTATTGTTCTTGTTGTTACATGCCATAGAGTTGGATCTGACTCACAGTGACCCTACATACAACAGCAGGAAATACTCCCTGACACTGTACCGTGCCTGGCACTATGTCAGTGCTTCTCTGCTATTCATAGGGTTTTACATGACTGATTGTGTTGGGAGTGGGCTGCCAGATCCTTTCCCCAAACCTACAGCATCCAGTGTTCCCAGGTGGTCTGCCATCCAAGGACTAACCAGGCCAACCCTGCTTAGTTAGCTTCTGAGATCAGATGGGATTGGATGCCAAGGTGGTATGGCTGTAGATCCCAATGGATAAACAAGTATAAAATGCAAAACTGTGTAACTCCTTGAATATGTAGGAGACAATCAACATGACCTGGGTATAGTAATTAATATGTTGATAAAACAAAAGGGCTTAATCCATGAGAGAAATAATTGATCAGTTAGACTTTATTAAAATCAAAGACTTCTGCTGTATGAAAGACATTGTCAAGAAAAAGACAGTCCACAGACTGGGAAAAAATATTTGCAGAACACATGCCTGATACAGGTTGTTATCCAAAATATAAAAATAACTCTTAAAACTCGACAATAAGAAAACAATCCAGCTAAAACATGAGCCAAACACCTGACTAGACTCTTTGCCAAAGGCAATACACAGATGACAAATGAGCATATGAAAAGTTACTCAAAATCCTATGTCATTAAGGAATTGCAAACAAGACACACCTAGTAGAACGGCCTGAATCTAGAACTTGGAGCAATAGAGACTTGCTCATAAATGCAAATTGCTCAGCCACTTTGAAAGACAACTTAGCAGTTTCTTGCAAAACTAAACATAGTCTAACCATATGAGCTAGCAATCACACTCCTTGGCATTTCCCCAAATCAGTTGAGAATTTATGTCCACATGAAACCTGCACACAGATGTTTATAGCAGCTTTATTCGTATCTGCCAAAACGTGGAAGCAACGAGATGTTCTTCAGTAGGTAAATGGATAAGTAAAATGTGGTACCTTCCACACGATAGAGTTTTGTTCGGTTCTAAATTAAATGAGCTACTGAGTCATGAACAAACATGGAGGATACCCAAGTGCACATTACAAAGTGAAGGAATCCGATCTGGAGAGGCTACATATCGCAAGATTCCACCGGCAGGACGGCCCGAAATAGGAAAAACTAAGCAGCAGTAATAAGATAAGTGGTTTTCAGGGGTGAAGGGAGAGGGAGGAAGGAATGACTAGGCAGAGCACAGATGATTTTTGGGACAGTGGCACTGTTCCATATGAGACTATCAAGGCAAATACCTACCATCACACGTTCATCAAAATCCAAAGGGTATACACCACCAAGCAGGAACCCTCAGGGAGACAGCGGACTGTGAGGCACAATGGTGCATCAGTGTGGCTTCACCCATTACAATGAATGCAGCAGTGTGGGGCAGGGTGGTGGTGGTGGGAGGCTGTGGGTATGTGGGGGCAGGGACCCTATGGGAACTCTCCATCACTGTCACTTATTTTTCCTGTGAAACTAAGACCACTTTAAACAGTGTGCTATAACTTAAAAAAAGTTACAAGTGAGCTCTACTTTAAGGAACAATTTCTAATGAGATCATTATTTTCATTCACAAAACAATAGTTGAAAAAAGTAAACCTGCAATGTATCCAGAGCAATGCTGCTTCCCTGGCCTCCACTACGGCCCCTGTCCCAGGAAAACTCCTAGATCCTAAGCGGGGCACTCATGCAGATAAACGTTGAGGTCCTACTGAAAAACGTGCCCCATCATCAGAAGTCGGATGGTTTCTCCATCTCTCTAACCTTCCTCCTGATGTTGGGCCCTGAATTCTGCCAGCAACTAGAAAACCTGAGCTTGTTACCTAGTTCTTCCACCAAGTACAGCTGCCTAGGAGTAAACTGGGGTTTTTACCACCCTAAAGGTCCCGAGTTCAATTCCCAGCACCACAAAAATGGGAGAAGGACCTGGCAATCCACTCCCAAGGCAATCCCGAAATAGTCAGCCTTTGAAAATCCTGTGAGGGTCGCTATGAGTTGGATACCGACTCGACGGCACCTAACAACAACAACAAAGGCACCTTCTAGGGCTGGGATTTAGCTCAGTTGATAGAGCACAGCTCTACAGTCTCTGAGGTCCTGAGTTCGATTCCCAGCATCCCAAAATGGGAGAAGGACATGGCAATCCACTCCCAATGCAATCCTGAAACAGCCATTGAAAACCCTATGAGGGTCGCTATGAGTTGGACTCGACTCGACGGCACCTAACAATAGCCACCTTCTGGACCATCCTTTTTCCGCCCTCCTGTTCCTCTCTTTTCACCTCTTGCTGCATCTCCTCCAGCCAACTCTTCACCTCTCACACCGGATCCAGTTCTTTCACTCCAGTGGTGAAAGCCTCAGTCCCAACCAACATCTAGAGCAGGACCTCGTTTCTCCTCTTGCAGTCTTATCCCTCCAAGACCCTCATCCTAACCAGTTCATATTGCTGTGATGTTCCTGTCTTTAAGAAAATGAATGTTACATGGGCTTGCGATAAAATTCAAAGTACTCATTCATCATGATTTCAGTTACTTCACAAAAAGCTTATTTTACTTTCTGGATCTATTCATTTGGCAATAGTTAAGAATTTTTTCTTCATTTTTCCTCTTAATTTCCCATGAAACATTTTCCATTTCTATCAATAAGTAAATCTGAAAGGATCAGTCTTTACCTCATAGAATTAAAATGAATCAACATAAAGATTAATTTTGGTATATGCCAGGTCAAAAAAACAAACCTCCAAACTTTTCTTCTAATGCAGTTTGATCCCTCTCTCAAATTAATTGAGCTTGCTTTATTTTTATACACTCCTGAGTTGAAATCACTTCGCAAAATGATGACAAATAGGGAAGAGACATATCCAATTTTTTAAAAATTTATTTTTTAAGTTGAAAAACAACCACAGAAATCAGACTCGACACTCTCATTTTTCAATTCTTTAAAACATTTAATCTCACCAAAGGGAAATGCAGGTTTGCCTTCAATTGTAGAGTTATGAAATTGCAAAAGCAAATTATAAATCTCAGCTCTCTAATGCCTTGGACTTTTAAGTCCAAACACAAGATGACAATTGCAAGAGAACTGGGGACAGTAACCAGTAAGCATGCTGCTTAAGTCTATGTGCAATTCGGGCTGGGATTTAGCTCAGTTGGGAGAGCGCTGTGCTGCAGTCTCTGAGGTCCCGAGTTCAATTCCCAGCACCGCAAAAATGGGAGAAGGACCTGGCAATCCACTCCCAAGGCAATCCTGAAACAGTCAGCCATTGAATACCCTATGAGGGTCGCTATGAGTCAGATACTGACTGGACAGCACCTAACAACAACAATGTGCAATTCATTTTTAAATGATATTATTGGTAGTGCTTGATGTTATATCTGTGGTTGTAGCTGGTCTTCCTAGTTGTTGAGATAAAACAACATGCAAACAATTTGATTAGCATCTCTCTCCTGTCCTTGAGTGGCAGTGCACCATACACCATGTTGACTCCCCCTGCAAGTGAAGGCTAGTCAGTTTTTTGCATTTTACACTTTCCTTTAGCATATAGGGGGCTGGGATTTAGCTCAGTTGGTAGAGCACTGCGCTGCAGTCTCTGAGGTCCTGAGTTCAACTCCCAGCACCGCATAAATGGGAGAAGGGCCTGGCAATCCACTCCCAAGGCAATCCGGAAACAGTCAGCCATTGAAAACCCTATGAGGGTCACTATGAGTTGGGGACCGACTCGACGGCACCTACCAACAACAACAATTAGCATACAGGCATTTCATTCCACTTCGGATACAGAGGTGCCTCTGTCTTTCTTTAGTGTTCTATTTCTATCTTTGTTACTATAGTTTCATTTTGTACCTTTGGGCTAGTCCATTGAACTCTTAATGCTTCATAATCTGTTCTACAGCTTTTAGGAAGTTTTCAACTGCAGGCAAGAAAGAAACAGACTCAATCTAGCTTAAATGTATTATTTCACATTACCGGACATCCAAGTGGCTGGTATGGGCTCAGGACACATTCTGATCCAACGATGCCACTAAGATGAGAATCTCCCTATCACCTGGCTGTACCTCTAGCTTCCTAGGACCGTCCCAAGATGACAGTAGCATCTTCACGTCTCAACAGCCAGTGGAAGAAGAAAGAAAAATGTCTACCTAGTTCTCTTTCCAAGGAGCAAGAAAACATTACAGAACCTCCAGGCTGACGGAACTCCTGTCCCATAGGTCTGGAATCTTGCAAATGTTCTTTCCTAACCTAGTTATTTGGTAGCAAAACCAGTTACCTTTTGGCTTAAATGAATAAGCTGGAAGTAGGATAGATTTGGCCACCTTCTTCTGTGGTATCGCAGAATGGTTACTCAGGAGTAAATGGTTTTTAATGCTTAAAACTTGTAGACTATTGACTAAGGAAATAAAAGCTAACACATACATCTAAGATTGGGAAGCATAATGGGGTTTATCTGGAGAAGAGAGGGCACAAGTGGGAGGGGGACAGGGTGTAATACAGGGGGCTTAATGTAGGACAACGGTCTGGGATTTAGCTCAGTTGGTAGAGCGCTGCTCTGCAGTCTCTGAGGTCCCCAGTTTGATTCTCAGCACCACAAAATGGGAGAAGGACATAGCAACCCACTCCCAAGGCAATCCCAAAACAGCCATTGAAAACCCTATGAGGGTCGCTATGATTCGGATACCGACTCGACGGCACCTAACAACAACAACATACTGTGTACAAATAATTTTGTAAAAGCCAGCATATACAATTCCCAAGTAAAATTAATGCTCAAAAAGGCACGCATAAATATTTTATGTACTGAATTTAGTTCAAACCATATGAAAATGCCTCAAGTTATTCTTACAGACATTGTAATACTACAAATAAATAGAACTCAGAACAGCATGGCTCTCTTAAAACCTGTTTCTATTTGCCACCTAGTAGATAAACATTCATGTGTTAACAGGCATGATTTCACATGATTCTGGAAGCTTTCGAGTTTCTCGGCTAAAGTGATCTCATAAAAATCAACTCCAGCTGCACTTGGAGGGAAATATTGGCAAGTAGTTTATACACAGACTTCTGTAGTCACGGGCATGGATGCTGTTGTATGGAAATTCTAGGTTAATTTTCCTCTTTGTATGAGTGAGAATTGCTTTTTCTTGGGTATTCCCATTGAGAATTTATTAAAGTAACTTCAAGACTATAATAAGATCTGCAATTACTTAAGAGTTAAGAAAAAAGTGTTCTTGCTATATGGTGTCCCATGAGAGAATAACACGAAAGAATATTTCCCAATTAATAATATTAATCAAATACATTCACTCTTCCCCTGCACATTTTCACTGGATAGTTTAGTGAAGTCAAGAAAGTAAAATACTAGCTTGAATCTCAAGACATGGTTGGAGCCAAATGACAATTTTTTTTATCAATGTAATACCTGGTTCAGATGGTAAATAAGTATTTGTTGGGCCAGAAATGTTTTATACAGTATGAGTGAAGATCTAGTCTTTTCACTGTTCAGTCAGTATAATTGTTTGGATTTGTTTCCTTTGACATAAATTTCTGCTTCTTCTCGTCTTATCTTCTACATACAATTCATTCCACGTTGACTTGTATTTCACATTTTCCAGGCCATTATCTATTTTCCAATATACAGCTGAACTATAGTACTAAAAAGCAGATGATTCAACAGATGAACAAACCAAAAGGGAAGGAGATTGACTTAGCCCACGTTGCAATATAACCACTTAGTGATAAAGCTGAGATTGGAACAGAGCTCATTTGCTATTTGTTTCATGACTCAATTAACCAATAATTATATGTTGAATGCCCAGTATGTCAAAGACACTTTCTTAATAAGTTCTAGGGTTGATTTCACAAGAATGTGCATATTGAAATTATAAATAGGAGGTTATTGGTGTTATGCTTGGAGGAGAATTACAGGTGCAAAATCCAGACTTCTGTGAGTTGGTGAAGAAAACAGAAACTTAAAGATGTGTAATCACATTTACACTGAACCTTAGGAGGAAAAAAAAAAGAATATTATGAACATTAAATTGCCAACATAGACAAAGGTCATTAAAGTATGACCAAAACAAAGCTGAGCCTGCAGCCACACCACCACGATATC
>VMDO01032153.1:0-17500 GCA_007922755.1 Pedetes capensis
ATTATACTAACGAATGCAAATACCTAGAATGTCATTTTTGACTTAAGATGTTTTATTAATATTATATTTGATGAGAGTTCATGGGAAAATATCAAGATTGATTATATACAGACGTTCTAAAAAATTCACCATAATTTCAATTGTATACTGTGATTCTGCCTTCCTCCAAAAGTATGAAATGAGTTGAAAATGGCTTAGAGCATTGATACCCCTTCTTTTGGCAAACTTATGTGTTATACCCTTCCATTATTTTAGTGGTATGTTACTATCATATCCTACATTATCCAAGATTATCAGCTATTTTATTTCATGGATACATATTAGATATGCCTCAATTTTAATCAATATATTTGAATATTTCTCCTTTTTGCTTTTCAATACCTACTTGAGGGTTGAATTTGATGATTTTTCCCCCTTGAAATACATATTTTAGTGGTCATTTCATTTTAATGAAGTTCTGATAGAAGAATTTTCTCTCCTAATTTGTTTAATTTGTAAAACAAATTTGGAACTAAATGACACTGACTCCTCTCCTCCCAAACACAAATAATGTATATCTGACAAAAATAATGATTATTTGCTAAGTCAGTTGAATTTTTCCTATTTATTCCTTGGCTATATATTGACAAACTAATTGACTTCATTCACCTTTAAAATGTATGAATTTCTTCTTCCCTGTCTTCCCTATTGAAGAACCAAAAGTATACACTAGTATACTAGTATACTAGTAGTGTCTCATTCAGAAATAATTTGGGGGATCTAGTTTGTTAGTCTGCATGTGGAAAGTAGTAAGAGGCTGATCCTGCTTCTAAAGTGTATTTCTGGTCATATCAGTTACTCAATAATTCATAAAATAAACAGTACTGCCCATCAGTAAGGCCATTGGACTTTTTCAAAGTCAATGTTGTAAATGTTTCTTGAAGTCTGCTCTTGTTTGGTACAACATCGGTGCCAGAGCTAATCCGTATTCAGTTATGGACACCACATGTTAAGAAGGTCTTGAGCTGACTTCCCAGTTTCACTGGTGTCAGCTGAAATAGTCTTCTACGTTCTGTGAGAACTAAAGGGTCTTCCTCTCCACTAGAAGCTATCTAATTATGTAAAGAAAAGTGATTAACTGAATATGATGAATAAATTAATCTCTAGGGAGATGCACAAATTCAGACATTCCTAATTAGTATAATTTTCCTGGGACATCTAGAAAAATTCTCTCTTCTTATTAGCAATGATTAACAGAACAATAATTTTTGGCAGCTCCCTACAAAATTATTAGAATCACCCTGAGGACATAGATTGAGGAGTTAAATTCATAGCAAAGATGTTTTTTGAAAAACTAACAAAAAGCAACTGCTTTAAGAGCACTTTGTATTTCTGCTTAAAAGAATTCTCACATTCCTTGGTATAATTTTGTCATCATCATCATCAACACCACCAACACAAATTACTGAGTGTGTTACATTTGGCTTGCAATGTGCTGTACATTTTGTATGACAAATTAAATATAATTCCTTACAGCAGTCCAGTGATGCCAGTGTTATTTTTGCTTCCAATTTGATGATTATGAAATATGAAAACCTTATTTTGCTTGGTCTTAATTTATCTGAAATTTGTCTAGGATGGTGGCTCTTTTTTTAAGAAAATCAATTTTTATTTTTAATATTTTAAATTATTTCAATTTTTTATTTAAACATTTAGGTTAAGTTTAATTTATTGAACTCACACTGAGGTAATCAATGCAAAAATATATTTAAGAAACACAACATAGTTCTGATACTTCTCAATATGCCGTGTCTAGAAAGGATAAAATTTCACCATAGGCTTGAAATAATAGTTCTTTGATTTTTACTTTGATCAGAATGAAGAAAGTCAGAATGAAAATAGGAAGTAGTACAATTTTAGTGTATTTTTAAATGATATTTAAAAGAGAACTATATGGGCATAACATATTCACAATAGAATTGAAACTCTGAAAAACAGAGCATATCATAGCAAACAAGATTACATATTACTCAAGAAAATATGATTGACAAAACCATTAGGAATATAGCAGGGATAAAAAGATACAGAGGAGAAATGTTTTGATGAATGATTTCCAGTATCAACATATAAACTTTTTGTTTCAAAAATAACTGCATTTAAAATACTGATCACATAGTTAAGAGAAAATAGTCTGATTTTTTTTGTCTATTTCTTTCATCCACCAGACATTTAAATGTGACCTTCCTCATGAATGGAATGTATTTTCTCAATGAAAAGATGTCGGTGATATTCATGTACTTCTAAATCCTGAATGTCCATCAGAATAATCACTAATTTGTCACAAAAGTAAATTTACCAATCAAGAAGATATGTACAAATGATATTTGTCAGGCTATTAAAGTTTGTCATGGCTCCATATGAACATCAAATATAAAAAATAAAAAATGAAGAGTGTGAATATTATAAAAGCCACAACCGATTGATAAAGACAAATAGAGCGTATCATGCTTGTAAGTGAACTTTTGCTAACAGGTTATTAAGGACTTGGCAAAATACTGGGATAGCAGAAGCAAATGTGTTGATCACACTTACTGGAGATCCATTAGAAAGAATTTGAAAGAATATCTGATACTGTAACATGGGAAGGGAAAGAAGAAAATGTCTGAGACATCTTAAAAGAAGTAGCTATAATCAAGTTCAAATCAAACCAGAGGTTTTCCTTCTCACTCAGAAGGAATCCTTAAATCCTTAAAATGTCCTTCATGGTCCCTCATTCCTCCCCCAAAACTCCAAGAATGTTGACTTCTTTGCTTTTCTAATTACACTCTAAGACACACTCATACCTCAGAGACTCCTTCTCTGCCCTTGCTTCTGCCTGAATCATGGATTCCCAAATAACACCTGAACTTATCGGCTTCCCTTTGCTAGATTTTGATCAGATGTCTCCTTTTCAGGTTGACCTCACACAACTACCTTGTTTAAAATGTCAACAACACTCCCCAGCATTCAACATAACCTTGTAATTGTGTCATTAATTACCCTCTGAAGTGGTCATCATTGTGTTCTCAGGTACTAGAACAATCTTTTCACATATTAGATAATAGATATTTATATATACAACTTACAGCTGGTTCTTGTAAATAACTGACTACTGGCTCTGTGATGGATAGGGGAGAGAGAGGAGCATCCAGGTCAGAAGGAATCCATTAGGAGATTCACATAGATAAAGACAATATGTGTATTATCCAAGAAAATACAAAATTTTCCAGAGGTGTACACCCTAGATTGGATGCAAAGAAGTTTTTGTTAAACTGAAACTGTAAGTAGACATTGGAGGATAGGAGGGTTATGACTAATTCTTTACATTAATGCATTTTTTAGTGTACTCCAATCTTAAGCAATTTGTTGTTTGCCTTTATTTGGCTTCTTCTGCCTTAGGATCCCTTTCTGACTGTTTGGACTAATAGCAGTAACTCCAAAGGGATCAATTTGAAGATTCACTAAGATGCACCCCACATCAATCTCTAAAGATGACAGGGATTGGGGAACTTTTTCTGTAAAGGGTCAAATGGTAACTTTTTTAGTATTTTCAGGCCATGAAGTCTACTTGGATCTATTCAAGGGAGGCATTGATTAAAAGTGACAATGTCATGATATGGATGTGGTTGTGTTTCAATAATACTTTTAAAAACAGTCTGTAAGCCACAACAAATCCAAGGACTACAGTTTAATGTCCTATTCTTTGAATCATCATTCAGTAATAAAATTTATATTGATGCTCCTGAGTGATATATGTTAGGAAGTATTTTAACTTTGTATGTCAGAAATTAAACAAAAAATGTCTGAGATAGGAACAACTATAATACTTTCTCTCATTTTTACGTGAGCGAAAACTTAGTCACATAAAAATTAATTATCTTGCCAGATGTCCCACAAAAACAGGTAAGATTGGCTTCAGAATTAAGTAACTTTCTCTAGAGCCCATTTTCTAAAAGATTCTACAGGGTGTCCACATTGTATAATCATTAAGTACTTTGTAAAGTGGAATAGTCTAAAACAAGTAAGATGTAGCACTAGTTATCTGCCTTATATTGCTGCAAATAGAAATTTTAAGATATAGTTGGTTTTTACATTGGTGGTCATAGAAATTACTTTAATTTTTAAGTCTCTATCCACCCAACCCTTATCCTCTGACACATATACAAAATTCATCTGATTGTTAACTCTGATTGCATTCTTCAGCAGCTTTATGATTCATAAGTAAATAAAATTTAATATTCCTGTGGGATATTTTACATCATTTTTTTCCCTATCAAAAGAAGTTTTCACTGATTTAGATGTTGTTGTTGTTAGGTGATGTCCAGTCATGTAACTCATAGAGACCCTTATAGAGTTTTCAATGGCTGATTGTTTCAGGATTGCCTCAGGAGTGGATTGCCATGTCCTTCTCCCATAGGGAGTTGGATAAAATAATATAATTCTTAACTTTTTTCTTTTTGTTTAAAAGCAAATATATTTATCATTTAAAATGAGACCCAATGAAATATTCTAGTGACTACAAAATTCTCTTAAGAATATTCCTAGCCTAAAAAGATGTCAGAAGTTTTGAGATTGAAGTGGTGAAGACCATGTCACATTCAGAAATAAGTGTACTGGGATAGTCAGGTCACTCAGCGAATATACGTCTGTTTAGTGTCCTTGAGTAGAAGTTCCTTTTGTCAATAATGATTTGAGGAAAGCAAAATGGAGCAGCAGTATTTCACTTGTGACGAGGGCTTATGGAAATGAACTTTGTGATGGATGTTAAACTCTGTAAACTTTACGACTTTATCTTTTAAATGATGTCCATGCTTTGCTTCTTGCCTGTCATCATTCATACGTGGCTGAATCAATTAAAAACTGCAGCCTGGCTGATTTCTTTAGAATTCTTCTCACAAGGAAGTCAATAAATTATGTAGCAATGAACATATAAAACTTTTTCAAATTAACATTGACCTAATTAAGTTCTAAATATCTGTTACATGTGCACTTAAAATTAGCAATAATTTTAATCTACTTTTAGGAGAGATTTAATGTTATGTGTTTTCAGTTAGACTTATCTAACAAAAAGATCATAACTACAAAATAGTCTCTCTTTATCTGTGGGAATTATATTCCAAGATCCCCAGCAGATGCCTGAACCTGCAGATAGTGTTGAAACCTATAGAATACATGCTATGGTTTTCTTATGCCTACTAAAAATGATAAAGTTTAATTTACAAGTTAGAGACAAATTTACAGTAAGATATTTAAAAATAATAGAAAATAATTATAAAATAGAAAACTTACATGACAATAAAATTACTTGAATGTGGTCTCACTTGAAAGAACTTCTTTTACTATATTCACTCTTTCCCTTCTTGTGATGATGTTTGAAGATACAATGCCTAGGTGATGAGATGAAGCGAGGTGAATAACATAGGCATTGTGAGATAATATCAGTCTACTGCATAAAGGTTACTTGACATAAGCACTTATGATGCCATGACAGCTAAACTGGTAACCAAATGGCTATAATTGATTGGCCCAAGAGGAGTGTATGTTGTTCTTATTAGGTTCTGTGGAGTGGGGTCTGACTCACAGTGACCCTATGTACAAACACTCTCCAGCACTATGTCATGTACATATTTTTTTTATGTTTAAGCCTATTATCGCAGCACTGTGTCAATCCATCTAGTTGAGGCTCTTCCTATTTTTTGCTGCCCTGCCACTCTCCCAAACATGATGGCCTTCTCCAGGGATTGGTTCCTCTTGACAACATGTCTGGATTTTCTGGCTGTTCCTTGTCTATAAACTGCTGCAGTCACTTTGGAATGATCTTTAGCCAAATTGTACTTGCATTTGATATTAATGATATCATTCAATAATTTCTGCATTTGGTTATAACCCCATTCTTGGGAATAGGCACAAATATGTATCTCTTCCAGTCACTTGGCCAGGTAGATGTTTTCCAAATCTTTTGGCATAAACAAGTGAGCGCCTGCAGTGTTGATCTGTTTATCTATTGATATTCCATCAATTCCTGGAGCCCTGTGTTTTGACAATTCCTTCAGGGCAGCTTTAATTTCTTCCTTCAATATCATTGGTTCCTGATCCTCTTGAAATGGTTGGCCATCCACCAATTCTTTTGGTACAATGAATCTGTGTATTCATCTTTTGATATTTCCTGCATCATTTAATATTTTACTATAGAATCCTTCACTATTGTTCCTTGAGGATTGAATCTTTTCTTCAATTCTTTAAGATTGAGAAAACAGAGTATGTTCTTCATTTTTGGTTTTCTATCTTCAGCTCTTAGCAAATGTCATTATAATATTTGATTTTGTCTTCTCAAGTTGCCCTTTGAAATCTGTTCATTTCTTCATTTTACTTTATCTGCCTGATGTTCAAGGGCAAATTTAGAATCTCTTTTGACGACTAATTTGGTCTTTTCTTTTTTTTTTCCTGTTTTTTAATAATCTTTTGCTTTCGTCATATATGATGTCTTTGACGTCATGCCACAACTCATCTAGTCTTCAATCGTTAGTGTTCAATGCATCAAATCTCTTGGTAAAATTGCCTCAGAACTCAGGAGGGATATACTCAAGGTTATACCTTGGCTCTTGTACACTTTTTCTAATTTTTTTCAGTTTCAGGTTGAACCTACATATGAGCAGTTTATGGTCTAATGTAAAATCAGCACCTAGTCTTATTCTGACTTTTGATATTGAGGTTTTCCATCATCTTTTTCCACAAATGTAGTCAATTTTGTTCCACTATCTTCCATTTATATAGTCACCATTTATGTTGGTGAAAAATGTATTTACAATTAAAAGGTCATTAGCCTGACAAAATTCTATCATGCGATCTCCATCATCATTTCTGTAATGAAGGCTATGTTTTCTAACTACTGAGACTTCTTTGTTTTCAACTTTTACATCCCTCACTTGTCCCTTTATAAACACAAAGATTTTGTATGCAAACTATGCCAGACTTGAGCAAACCTACAAAATGTCAGTTGTCATGTAATTCAGTTATGTATATTTACATTTGTATCTTACATTAATATATTTACATGTCCATGTGACTAGGTATAGTTTAGAAAAGAAATTTCAGAAGTATTACAATTCTAATTTTATAAAGAAACTAGATTTCAAAGAAGTTAAATAATTTTCCCAAAGTAATGTTGCTTACTTCCATGTGTCTGTCAGCTTGTTGTGCCCTAGGGGCTTGTATATTGCTGTGATGCTGAAAGCTATGCCACATATCACAGATACCAACAAGGCCACCCATGGAGGAGTGTATACAGAATGGATACTCTACACAAATGGATGATTTTCATCTTGGGTGGAGAAAAATTGAGTGATATCAGGCTTGATACTCCTCAGTATGACAAGCAATTAAATTTATGAATTGTACATTTCAAGAATTTCTATTTAATATTTTTGAACCCTATTTTGTTTGACTGAGAATAGAAAATGTAGCAGATGTATTCAACTCATTTTCTTGGTCAAGATAATAAAAATATTACTTCTTCCAAATACAGAAACATATTCTCTCAAGAGGTTACTGTAAAACTAGTCATCATTACACTTCTTATGCACACTCATTTTTTCTCATAATTTCTCAATTTAGTAGATACCACTGTCCAAAATTACACAGGATTATGAATGAATGTAAAACATAATCAATGATAACATATCTAAATACTTTAAATTTTGTGCTTAATTTTCAATTCTTTTTTTTTATTTTTTCCCAAAATGGGTGGTTAAATCCAGGACTTCACAGATGCTAGGCAAGTTCTCCCCAAGGAGCTGCACCTTCAGTCCTTTTTAAATTATTTTTTTTTATTTTGAGACAGGGTCTCACTAAGTTTCACAAACTTCCCTTGGCTTCAATCTGCTCAGCCTCTCAAGTCACTGGGATTACAGGCGTGTGTCATGACAATAGGAATGTTGTAACATAAAGAAGTGTTGCATTTGAAATAAAGATCAAAGTATGCCATTTGTGATCAAACACTATTAAAATAATTCTCAGGAAATAAATTTATGCTTTATGAATATTTAAATTGAATTGCAAAAAGTTCTTGAATTGTTCTTTATACAAACCTAAGATCACATACCCATAGCAGGGTTACATGTTCGAGTTTCCTGATTGCCAAATGAAGTCACCATGATCAGATCTGTAGTGGTAATAAATATATGTGACATGAAGATAATTGCTTAAAATGACTTTGTGTGTGTGTGTGTGTGCACAATGGAAATTATTATCAACCAGTCTTTACAATGAGTAGATCATTGCTATTAGTTTCTTTGGTGTCCATTTTAGTTACATTAATCACTATGAACTCACTTGATTTTTATGTCAATATAATATGTGAATCCCTTAGAATTCCATTGTAATTCATCAGTAGATAAGAACTACTGGTAAGAAGGATTACCAAGAGCTTCCCTTTGGAACGTTAAGGCATTTCTTGTTATAACCCATATGTTAATAACTACCCCTCAGTTGTTGGTAGCAAGAGGTGTCTTTCAATATATGAGAGTAAAACTTTAGGGGAAAGCTTAAATCAGAGTAAAAGATTATTTAATGAAAAATAATTAAAATTTGTTATAATGATTAATAAAATGCTGAATTGTGGAATTTTTACAAAAGTTTGAGGGCAAACTCCCAGTAAGATGATTAAGAGTGAGATGTCTATAAATAGACTATACACTGTGTTAGTTGCTAGCTATATGAAATTGACAGTGGAAAACATTTGCAAGCATTTGATTTCTTATCTTTAGAATAAGGATAATCATAATGCCTGCATTATAGGATTTTTGTGAGGATTATACATAAAAATATTATGCATGATGTCTGAGTTGTAGAGATTTTAATAATATTTTAAAAGAATAAACTTAAAGTAGATGAAATCTATGAAAACTTTATACTTTAAAACATCTGATAATTTTACAGATGATTTTCATAAGACTATATTTAGCCAGTTTTAACACATCCCAATGAAAAGAAACCTTTTTGAAAAGAAATCTTTTAATTGTCAAGAGTTAGATTTTGACACAAACAGCTACATTTGGTTAGACTGAGTTATTAAGACAGCCACCTGGTACATTTTTCCATTGGTCCCTCACAACATTTCCTGTGAATGTCAATCTGCTACTCATATCAAGGAGCTATTCTAAATGTCTTGTTTTGTTTTATTTTGTTTTGTTTTGTTTGCCTGCTTTTATTATCCAGCCAACCTTGTTTCTGTTTCCTCAAGTTAATGAAAGAAATGTTTCTTCCTTCTAAGTGCCTTGTTTAAAGCTCCTTGTTATGTCAATCTAAGTAATGCCATTTATAACCGAAGAAGCACATTGTTCGTCCAATGAAAGCAAAATATCCCCTTGCAAACTGACAGATACTCCTGTTTGCTGACTGGCTGAATTTAAATTGGCTCACTTGGCACATACTTTCCTGACCGAGCCTTCTTCTATATTAGCTGCTGCTTCTGACAATACTTCCTTGCATATCTTTGCCATTAAATAATTGCTCTGGGTTTCATGGTTTTTTTGGGGGGTTTTTTTGTTTGTTTGTTTTTGTTTTTGTTTTTGTTTTGTGTGTGTGTGTGTGTGATTCTAGCTTGTAATTTTTTTTTTGCCTAGGACTCAATCTGAAATGTTATATTCTATAGAGAAAGCAACAGCAAGATGAGACTGTTGTCTGTTTTCCTATATATTAGATGGAATTATTGACACATTGCATCACACTATGGTCATTTGCCTTCAGGATTTACTGGTATATGTGGAAAAATGAGGCAAAATTCACTTAAAAGTCAGATTGGATTTTTTTTTTCAATTAAATGTTGTAGAATGAAATGATTCTTCTCATTTTTTCCTCACATATAACCACTTCCATTATTCTAACCTATCATAAAGTCATGCCAAATTACTGTAGCAATAAAGCAAGTTTTACGTAAAAATGAAGGGTAAAATACAAAATGAGTATTCATGAAAATACTTTTTAGAAATAGGAAATCCTATTAGAGGTGACATATTATTTGCCATGAGGGATTCTTCAGTCAACCAGGAAAAAAATACAGCTCTTTTGCTTTTGTCATCATATCAGGTTTCTAGTTATAAGGAACACAGAAATAATTGTCACCTTAGGGCTCAAGAGTAGTACAAGTTAGGGTTGGGTTGTCATAGACACTGCTATTCCAGGGCCACCTGTAGTTTACATAACTTATTGCCTGAAAGAAAGCCCAAGGATCAAACAAAACGACATGAGTTCTTCTGGCTTTTAAAGTACAAAAAAAAAAAAAAAAAAAAGTAAGAGTAGCACTGATCTCTAAGAAATCTAGTTTCATTTTAACCTCCGTATATGAACTATACTAACATGCAGTTATTGAAATTTTGTTTCTTACTTATCCTTATAAATATATAAATCATTTCACCCAGTATAATCAGGCCAGTTTTATTTTCTTAGAATGGACAGTTTACAGTAATAACACAATGCATATGTGGAAATAAGATGGTAAATTACAAGTGTGAAGATACAGCAACTAGCACTCTTGATTGAGTTATTGATGGGGATAAATAAAAGATGGTTTTAAAGAGGTGTGGGGCAAGTATTTGTGGGATAAACCTCAGAGACTTGTGGCTTGAAAGTTTTAAAATGCTTTTTATTTGCATGAAATTTATGAAGTGGCAATTGAGTTATTTGAAGGTGGTGAGAAACTATTAGTAAATATAAGTGATGGTTACTGAGAAAGATTATACACTAGCCTGTGATGTCCTTTTTATTGTCATTGTAAGCCTCTGATACAAGTTTTGAATATTTACATAGTAGAAAAAAGTATCACTTTTACCAAAATCATGTTCTTATTTTGTAATCTAAACAAAAAAGAATGTGAGCTTCATATAACATAAATTTCACAAGGCAAAAATGTCTGCTTGTTTTTGCTTCTTGGTGTCTCCCAGGAGTTTAAAATTATGCCTGGAATATACTAAGTGGTCAATAAATGTAGGATGGTTGAATGAAAGTTTATCTGTGAGAAATCATGTAGTAGATACTTTTAACAACTCTGAACTAGTAGCTTAAACATTGATCTAGTTCTTCTAAATATAGCATGCCAAAAGATAATTCCAAGTATTTCTTGTTTCCATATTGTTGTTAGGTGCCTTCGAGTCCATATCCGACTCCTAGTGACCCTGGGTACAGCAGGCCAAACACTATTATCAGTGCTTCTCTGCTGTTCATAGGGTTTTCAATGATGGACTTTTGGGAGTGGGTTGCTGGGTCCTTCTCCCAAGCCTACAGAACCTGGTGTTCCCAGGCGGTCTCCCATCAGGCCCAACCCTGCTTAGCTTCCAAGATCTGATGGATTGGATGCCACAGGGCTGTGGCTGCAGGCTTCTGTTTCCATATAGTATGGGTAAAATTACTCCATGCAATATATTAGTTACTCACATGGGCTCTGCAGACAGATTGCTTGGGCTCAGATTATATCACTACCTTTACTATCTGTGTTGTCAAGGTCAGAATAAAGTTTCTTTAAACTACATTTTTCACAGAAGAAAGGTTATAATAATAGTATTTAACTCACAGAGTTATAAGGATACATTTAAAGTTCCCAGAAGAAAATTTCGCACATAGTGAACATTCATTAAAATGCATTCTTACTGCTAGTACTAGTATGAAACATATACAATAACTTTTCCCATATTGGATACTCATTTATGTAGGATTATTCCACAAATTGGGGCTGGGGTTTAGCTCAGTTGATAAGAATGCTGCTCTGTGCTCTCTGAGGCCCTAGGTTTGATCCCCAGCAACGCAAAAAATGGGAGAAGGACCTTGCCACCCACTCCAGAAACAATCTTGAAACAATCAGCCAATGAAAACTCTACGCAGGTGGCTATGAGTCATCATGTAATCTTCAAGTTAACTTTTAGCATCTGACATAATGTACCTAGACTCTAGGTCCCTTAGGCTTCACTGACAGAATTTAGAGAAATCTTTTATATATTAAAATAATAAAACATTTAGCATTGTTATGATTTTATGTGTCATGTGAACATTGATTTTTCTTTACTTTCTTCAACATAGAATTCATTTTATGTATTGAAAATATCACTTTTATGTGGTATTATGTTTTGGTCATCCTTGAAGCTGTTTTATATATAAGAATTTAACATGTAATTTCCTTTGGAGTAATATTTTTAAAATGTTGATACACTTCAAATCACAGAAAACGTCAAATACTTTCAAAACTGTAAAAGGTAGATTCATGTTCCATGAAAAACTTTCAAGATTTCAATTTTTAAGGAAAGCAACAAAACAGATTTGATTCATTTTTTTCTATTCTCTGTCATTACCTTCTCAGATCTATGACATTTTGACATCATTTCTTTGACCACAAATATTTGTATATTAATTCTCAATTAACTTTTTATACTCAACAAAAGAAACATATGACATAATTCAATATGTTCTTGTTGTTAGGTGCCATCGAGTCGGTATCCGACTCATAGTGACCCTCATAATGTTTTCAATGGCTCACTGTTTCGGGATTGCCTTGGGAGTGGATTGCCATGCCCTTCTCCCATTTTTGTGGTGCTAGGAATTGTACTCGGGGCCTTAGAGACTGCAGTACAGGGCTCTACCAACTGAGCTAAATCCCAGCTCCATAATTCAATATACTCTCATAAAAATACTTTATTTCAATTATATTCATATTCTTGGTATTATTTTTGGCAGTGTCATTTTATTCAAATATAAAATCTTCAGGTACATTTAAAAATTCTGATTTAAGCAATGCAGAAAGTTGTTGCACATTATTATTTAAAGTTACCAGAACAATGACTTTTTATTCAAGCAACAGTGTTACTGGAGGGCAAATTACTTTTAGGGGTATTATTTCTTTAGGTCTAGAAAAATACTTTTCCTTTGACCATAGTTGTATTTTAAGTACAAAATGTATCATAATTTTATATATCAAAGACTTTATAAAGAAAAGCATGCTCAGAGGCTTAGCTCTGTTGTGAGTTAATGATTTGGCCTGTTTACTGTCATTCATTATACGTTTTTGAAAGAAGTATAATTTTTTATATTCTGTATGAAAAAGTCTGTGTTCTTATATGTTACATTGAAAAGTATACGTCAAATAAATTTTGAATTTCAAAGCAATGATTGTTATACATCATTTAGATTTTCCTGTTTTGGTTTCTTGTTTTAATTTTGGGAATTAGCTTGCTAGATTGCTCTTCCTCAGAACTATTAAATTAATTACAAAGATTAATGTATATTATTTGACGGTTGTTGCTGTTGTTGTTAGGTGCCCTGGAGTCGGTATCGGATTCATAGGGAACCTACATACAACAGGCCAAACACTATTGTCAGTGCTTGTTCTGCTATTCATAGCGTTTTCAATAACAGATTGGTTTTTGGCAGTTGGTTGCCAGGTCCTTCTCCCAAGTCTACAATATCTGGTGTTCCCAGGTGGTCTCCCATCCAAGTACTAACCAGGCCTGACCCTGCTTAGCTTCCAAGATCTGATGGAATCGGATGCCCCAGGGCTATTGCTGCAGGCTATTATTTGACTACCATAGTCTAAAATATCATCATTAAAAATATAACATTTCTGACTATAATAAATTTATTTGTCAACATCACTTACAAATATTTTATGTTAAAAAGCACATTTTAAAAGATTGCATGATGTTATATTCCTGTACTTATTCAAAGTTCTTAAGCTTTAATGATTTTCCTGGCTAAAAATAATATGGTCTTTATGATGTTCATTTTAGATTTGACAGATACCAGGATTAGTACAAATAAAACTATAAAATAATTTATAAAATAAAGAGAGAGATAAGAGTCTCCTGCAGAAATCAAGTACCTTTAACCCCAGGACTAGCCTGTCTTGTCCACATTTGAAACAATAATATTTCCAACCTAGCAAGCATTCCTATGACAACGTTTAACTTTTATTTTCAGTTAAAATATGGAAAAGTTTCCTTGAAATTTCCCTAATACATCAAATATAGCAGAGTTCCTAGTTGTTTATGTGTTTGCTAGGCAGAAACTGAAACCAGTTAGAATGCTCAACTACTTAATTATATAACTGCAGCTAGAGAATTTCACAAATTTTCTCATTCACTATATTATTTAAACCAAATTCATTGGACTATTATCTCACATTTGGAACATGACACTTTTCCAATACTAAGTAAAGAACTATTCTATACAGCTCATGTTTCATTTTAATATTGTTCTTGTCTAGCATTTAAGAAATATAATTTAAGATATTATAATCACAATGGGCTTATTGAATATACTCTGACAGCTGGTTAAATTTTTAGACCCTGAATATATATACAGATTATAATCTTCATATAATTTTGTTAATAAATTAAAATAATCTAATATCAACAAAACAATAAACATGAGTTGTCATCAAAGACATTTCAATATTAAAAGATTTTATTTTATTTTGTTTTTAATTTTAATTTTAATTTTAACTTTAATTTTATTATATTGTTTTTTTGAGGCAGCATCTCATTATACAGCCCAGGCTGGCCTAAAACTCTCTCTGTAACCCAGGGTGGCATCAAACTCATGATCCTCCTACCTAGCTTCCAGAGGGCTGGATTATAGACAAGTGCAATTGTGGCCAAGAAAAATTTTATTTTAAATAAATTGATTTAGTGAAATCAATGTTAAATATTATAGTTTGCATTAACTAATTTTATTGAAAATATACATAATGATGTTTAGAAATTAATTATAAGGAAATAAGTTTTATGATTGGGAGATACACAATGTAAGACAAAAGGTATAGATAAGAAAATTCAATTTTGCTGGTAGCCATGGCTCATGTCTATAAACTCCATCCTACAGAGGGCTGAGACAAGATGGTCACAAGTTCAAGGCAAGGGGCATCTGCACAGCTTAGGAAGAGTGCCTCAAAATAAATTTTAAAAGTTGGCTAAGAGATCAGCTCAGTGGTAGAGCACTTGCCTACCATGCCTGAGGACATACATTCAAGCCCTAAGACATCCCCCCCCCAAAAAAAATCGATGAAAGGTGAATTTCACTTGAGAAAGTCTGTGCTAACATATGTATAATATAAACTGTAAGTAATATTTTGACATGTCATAAATATAAATGCATCATTTAAAAATGAGTTTTCTTCAGGAATGTTAGTATTACAGGGCAAGGTAAGTAGTATGAGTTGAGTCTTCATCTTTGTTTCTATTCTTAAATCTAATTAAAATGGATCCACAGAGAGTGTACCTGACCAATAAAATTGAATAATGAACACTTTGCCTTTTATTTTTATTCAAAAATAAGGAAAGGATATGATACTACTTAATTTATAGTACTTCTATCCAAATATTGCCAAATCCTTATGTCCATAAAATAATAGATTCAATTCAAATTATGTAGTTATGTTACCTCCATATACTTCTCAACTTACTATTACTATTTAAAGATCATATTGATGTCACTGAATATCAAAATAAGTCTTTCCTTAATATATCTCTATGCTGACTACTATGCTTACTACTATATAACATCAACTCTACCTATGCCTTCTATTATTTTCATGTTGATTTCTTACTAGTTATAATTTATTAGTTCTTCATCACTAAATGTGATGCATTGCATCCTTACAGATATGATCCCAATTCTATTATTTATGCATTAAATGATTTATTGAACAAAACTCCTTTGGGTGCCTACCAGATGGCAGGTCCTGGTTCTGAGCTTCAATAGCAAATATACATTAGTCATACCTTGGAGAATGACTCCTTGAATTTTCACAACTTTTCAAGACACATAAGATGAAAGAAGGTTCTGTCTTCTGTAGAAATGTTGTCCATACCCCCTGGCCTGTGAAATATTCTCACTGAATTTACCTAGCCAGTGGTGATAACATATCTCTTTTTGTTATCTCTAAAACTAGTACAAATATGGTTGGTTGGTAGGTGCCGTCGAGTCGGTATCCGACTCATAGCGACCCTCATAGGGTTTTCAATGGCTGACTGTTTCGGGATTGCCTTGGGAGTGGATTGCCAGGCCCTTCTCCCATTTTTGTGGTGCTGGGAATCGAACTCGGGACCTCAGAGACTGCAGTGCAGTGCTCTACCAGCTGAGCTAAATCCCAGCCCAGAACAAATATAGTATTTCATAATTGTGTAGTCAATAGGATGGAGACCAGTAAATATTTTTGAAATGGTCTTTTGTTCTTTTTCAGTTTGCCAAGTTCTGACTTTATTCAAAATTCTGCCAAATTATCATCGTATCAGAAAAGTCTTTCAAAAGTACACTATCTAAAGTAGTGCCATCTGCCTCAACAGGTTCTATGCTGTTTGATTTCACTTTACAGTGCAGATCAACTATTTGGTATATGATATCTTTGTTAAGATTTTTCTTTCCCTCAAGCATAGTATGACAAAAATCCATGACAATGAAGATTTTGTATAACTGTGCTGTATTCCCATGTTTCATAGTGGCTGGCACATTCTAGATGCTCAATTAATTTCTATTGAATGAATCAAAGAGTAGTTTATTATGTGAACTTAAAGGTATTATTTATGTTGTCATTAAGAATAGAGTTGATAGAAAATATTAGTTTCATTCTAAATTCAGAGTGTACTGTTTCTCTTAGATCAAAGTTAACAAGATAAAATATAGAATATTATATCAAAAAATTGAAACGATTTTCAAGTGCAACTAAATCTGGTATGTGCTGATTGGAATTGAAAATGTGAACTCTCTAGCTCTAACTTGAACACTGACAACTTTCTGTCCTCAGGATAGAATGTATATTTTTAAATGCCAAAAGCAAATTTAACTCTAGCTGTTGGGATGCAAAAAGTCTGAACTATGTTCACCTGCTATTTTCCCAAAGTCCTTACAAAAAAATAGCCTGCTTCTATCCATCTTTCATGTAATATTCTTATGTATATTCTCTCACTGCATCATTGTTCCCGTACATGCCCTCTCTTTCCTTTCAAACCTGCCTAGGCTTATGGTACTTTATATGTTCAGTTATCTTATGTGATAAATTTAAACAAGTACTACAGACTGAGCAGATGGCATATTTTACAGTTGCACTTAAGCTGTGAAATAATCGTTCTAAAATTTGAATACAAATTTTTTATCTCAAATTCATGCTTATAATTCTAATATAGCATCAAATTTGACCCATCTTTAAGAGACAGCCATATAATAAATATAGCCATGATAAGCTCTGCCTAAATTTGTTGTTGTTGCATGCCTTCGAGTCAGTGTCCAACTCATAGCAACCCTATGTACAACAGATGAAACACTATTGTCGTGGTTCTTTGTCATTCATAGGGTTTTCAATGGCTGATTGTTTTTGGGGGGAGGGGTTGCCGGTCCTTCTCCCAAACCTACAGCACCTGGTATTCCCAGGCGGTCTCCTATCCAAGTACTAACCAGGCCCAACGCTGCTTAGCTTCCGAGATGAGGATCTGATGCTATAGGGCTA
>VMDO01032154.1:0-19286 GCA_007922755.1 Pedetes capensis
AAAAAAAAAAAAAAAAAAAAAAAAAAAAAAAAAAAAAAAAAAAAAAAAAGAAAGAAAAGAAAAGAAAAAAGAAAAAAAGAAAAGAAAAAGTCTAGTCTATTCAAAGGGGAAAAAAACGAACCAACAGAAACTGTTCCAGAGAATGACCAGATGGTGATCCTGCTAGACAGTGACTTTAAAACAATGGTCTTAAAGATGCTCAAAGAACTAAAGAAAAATGTGGATAAATTCAAGAAAAAACACACGAGCAAGATGAAAATATCAATAGAGACAGAAAACCTAAAAACAAGACCAAAAAGAAATTCTAGAGCCAAAAGATACAATAACTAGAATGAAAAATTTCACTGAAGGGATTCAAAGGCAAATTTGAGCAGGGAGAAAAGCGAATCTAGAAATTTCAATAGGGGACAATTGAGTCTAAGGAACAGAAAGGAAAATGGTTTAGGAAAAGTAAACAGAGCCTACAAGACGCCATCAAGCAAAACAATAGTACATTGTGGGAATCTCTGAAGAAGGAGTAGGAAAGAAAGGGGAATTACTTGAGAGATAATTTGAAAAAATAGTAAGCAGAAACTTCTCAAGTTTGATGAAAGACATGTAAATAAACAACTAAGAAACGTAACAAACTCAAAGAAAATCCATGCCAAGACATATTATAACCAAACCATTGAAAGACAGAGAATCCTAAAAGGAGAAAGAGAGAGAGAGAGAGAGAGAGAGAGAGAGAGAGAGAAAGGGGGAGAAAGAATCAGGTTGAAGTAAAAGGATACTGGATAATTGCAATGTGAAGCAATATAAAGAAATAAAGATGTCAGTAAACACAAATACATAGACAATTATAAAAGCTAATGTCATCCTAAATGGGTTTTTTGTTTGTTTGGTTTTTGTTGTTGTTGTTGTTGTGGTGGTGGTGGTGGTGGTACTGGGGGTTGAACCCAATGCCTGATGCTTGCATTCTCTGCAAGTGCTGGACCACTGAGCTGTGCCCCCAGCCCATTTTTTTACTTTTTTTTTTTTTTTTTCCTGAGACAGGTTCTCTCTAAGTTACACAGACAGCCTCTGGTCTCGAACTTGCAATCCTCCTGCCTTCACCTCTGAGCCGCTGGGATTACAGGTGTGTGCCACCACGCCCGGCCTTAAATGGTTTTTAATTACACTTTCTGCTGTCCACATGACTTAAGAGACTAATGCATTATAAGAAAATTATTAGTTTATGTTTGCGGACAAACAGTGTATAAAGACATAATTTTGTGACATCAGTTACTGAAATATGTGAAAACAGGTATATAGGAGCAGAGGTTTTATATATTATTGAAAATATACTGGTATAATCTCAAATTAGAATGTTCTAAGATATTAAATGTGATCCCCATGGTAACCACAAAGAAAATAATTATAGAGTATACACAAAAGAAATGAGAAGTTAAGACATTTCACTACCAAGGAAAAAATCCTGCTAAATGTATAAGATAGAAATGCAGAAAATGAAAGGAAAAGACTATAACACAGTAATTTGTTGTTGTTAGGGGCCAGTGCAGTAGAAAACAAGTGACAAAATAATGAAAGTAAGTCTCTCTAGCCCAGTAATTACTTTAAATGTAAATGGATTAAACTCTCCAATCAAAAGACTAGTCAAATGGATTTTTTAAAAGAAGACATGATCCAACTAGAGGCTACCTATAAAAGACTCACTTTCCATCCAAAACACAAACAGGTTGGAAGTGAGCAAATGGTGAAAGCAGGGTTTTGAAGAGATATTTGTATCTGTGTTCATAGCAGCCTTATTCACAGAAGCCAAAATGTGGAAGCTAAACAAGCATCTATTGACAGATGAATGGATAAGAAAAATGTGGTATATTTGGTACATGCAATGAAACATTATTTAGCCGTTAAAAGGGAAAAAATTCTAACTTGGGCTACAACATGGGTGGACTTTTAGGACATTATGTAAAGTGAAATAAGCCCGTCAAATACTATATGAGTTCACTTATATGAGGTGTCTAGAGTAGTCAGAATCATAGAGACAGAAAGAATAATGGAGATTAGAATGGCAGTGATTATTTAACGAGCATAGAGTTTCAATTTTGCAAATGAAAAGAGTTTGGAAGATAGGCATTGGTGGTGGCTGTACAATAACATGAATGTATGCGATGTCACTGAACAATACTTAAAATTGTTAAGATGGCAAATTTCATATACATATGCCTTGCCACAGTAAGAAAGTGGACGGAGAAAAATATTAATACTAGCTGAACACATACAATAAGCCAAATCCTGTGCTACACACTTTACATGTGTTCATATCTCTGCAATATGATTCCTATATTACATACAGATAAGTTCCAAGAGTTTTAATAACTTTTCTGGGGTTCCATGTTAGAAACTGGCAGTACTGAGATTTGAACCCACGTCTTCTGACTCCATATCCAGTGCTCCTAATCACTCCCAGCTGCTTCTTGACACTCCCTGGGAAATATATTCATATCTGATAAGGATGGGGAAATTCCACAGGGGAAAACCCTACAATGAAAGATAATCAGCTACCTTTCTTTTAAAAGTCTCTTGTTGTTGTTGTTGCAACATAACATATGTGCAATAAGGTGCGCTAATTTTAAGCATACAACAGATTCCTTTTTGCCTATGTATATATCCCTGTGGGCTGGGGTGTAGCTCAGTTGGTAGAGTGCTGCTCCACACTCTGAGGATCCAGATTCGATCCCAGCACCAAAAAGATGGGAGAAGGACATGGCAATCCACTCCCGAAGCAATCCTAAAACAATCAGCCACTGGCAACCCTATGAGGGTTTCTGAGTCAGACTCGACTTGATGGCATCTAACAACAATATATCCATGTATCTTCCACTAGGTCGTGATACAGAAAAATTCTACCTCCCAAGAATTTCCCAGGGAATACCGTCTCAAAAAGAACCACTGTCTGACTCCCATCATCATAGATTAGGAGGTTCCCTAATAATATTTTTTAAATCGCATCACAAAACGCATGACATGAAATTTACCATTTTTTTTTCAGTATATGGGGTTGAACCCAGGGCCTCGCACATACTTTGCAAGCACTCTACCACTGATCTTCACCCCGTCCCCTTTTATATTTTTTATCTTTATTTTTATTTTTATATCTTTATCTTCTTATTTTTTATCTTTATCTTTATTTTTATATCTCTTAGGGTTTCCATAAATTACACAGGCTGCCTCTGGCTTCGAACCTGTGATCCTCCTGCCTTCATCTCCCGAGTTGCTGGGATTTACATACGTGAGCCGCCATTTGAACCCAGCTGAAATTTACCATCTTAACCATGTCTAACTGTACAACTCAATAATGCTACATACATTCATATTGTCATGCACCCAATCTCCAGAACACTTTTAATGATCCTTTATGCCCTTTAAACAATAATTCTCCATATTCCCTCCCCCAGCTCCAGGAGTGAAAGGTGCCCACAACCCTGTGTGGGAAACGGACCCGGCAATCCACTCCTAAAAAACAATCAGCCATTGCCGGGTGCAGTGGCACACACCTGTAATCCCAGCACTCAGGAGGCAGAGGCGGGAAGATCGCAAGTTCAAGACCTGAGGCAGTCTGCATAACTTAGCAAGACCCTGTCTCAAAAAGTAAAAAAAAAAAAAATGGGCTGGAGGGCGCAGCTCAGTGGTCCAGCACTTGCAGAGCGTGCAGGCAGGAGGCCCTGGGTTCAACCCCCAGTACTGCAGGGGAAAAAAAAAAAACAGCCATTGAAAACCCTATGAATAGCAGAGAAGCACCGACAATACTGACAATACATGAAAGCCTGTTGTACATAGGATCGCTATGAGTCAGACACGGACTCGACAGCACCTAACAACAACAAAACACTGTGTAATAATGAACACAGCATAATTAAACCCAATATTCAGGTCAGGGCAAGTTCTTCTTTGACTAAATTCTAGAAAAGGAAATTGAAAAAAACAATGATGGCGTGAGGGCCCCAATGGAGCAGTCAGACATCGAGACTGCAGCATGTTTCTATTGTGGTCCTCACAGCGGTGACAGCACAGTAGTGGTGTATAGTGGCTTGGATCTGACATGTCCCTGCCAAAAGCTTCCGCGTCACAGGCTTGGTCTACAATTCAGCAGTGCTCAGAGGTGGGGCTTTCGGAGGTCAGCAGATCATGAGGGCTCTGACGTCATCTGTGGATTACACCAATCAGGGGCTCATCACTCAATGCGCTATGAGGCGGGAGTGGAAATGTGAGGAGGCGGAGCCCAGGTGAAGAAAGTGAGTCACAGGGCAGGTCCTTGAAGGGTGCATTTTGACCCCTCCCTCCCTCCCTCCTTCCTGGACACCATGAGACAGACAGCTTTCTCCACCACCCCTCCCTTCCCTGCTGTTCTTCCTTGCCATAGACCTTAAGCAAGGGGTCAAGCGACCGAGGATGGAACCCTCTGAAACCGTGGGCCACACTAAACCTTTCCTCCTCCGAAGCTGTTTTCCTCAGGCATTTTATCACAGCGATGGGAAAACCAACACCTGGGGGCTCAGACCCCAGGGTAGATTTGCTGCTGCAGAACTCCAGCCCCATTAAATATGCTTCCTTCAAGGGCTTACGGAGGCAAGTCAGTGGCCTGTTCGTTAAATATTACAGGGGTCTTAAAAGAGCGCCCTCCTGAGACTTTTCCCTGGAGGTTTTTCAGAACCTAAAGCAAGTTAAATAAAGAAAGAAGCTCATTGTGAGATTCAGCGGAATTTGGTCCCTGTGTTAAATTAACACTAAAAGTGATCCTGTTGTTGTTAGGTGCTGTGGAGTCGGTACCTAACCCATAGTAACCCTACATACAACAGGGGAAAACACTATTGTCAGTGCTTCTCTGCTGTTCATAGGGTTTTCAATGGTGGATTAATTTTTGGGAGTGGGTTTCCAGGTCTTTCTCCCAAGCCTACAGCACCTAGTGTTCCCAGGCAGTCTCCCATCCAAGGACTAACCAGGCCAGGCTCTGCTTAGCTTCTGAGATCTGATGGGATCGGATGCCACAGGGCTACGGCTACAGGCGTAAAAGTGATCATAGGAACCTTATTTTTAGAAAACCAGATGTTATGGGATGGCAGTATTTGAACAGGAAATGCTTTCTATTGTTCTTTCCTCCCATGACACTGTCTGCAAAGGGGAAATTGGGAATGCTCTATGCACAGCCTGAGGCGAGGGCTGGACAATGCTGCCTGATACTCTTCCCGGCTGGCCTGCCGCAGGGCAAAGAATAAGGCCCGCACCTTGAGTGCAACATTGGAGGCATCCCTAGAAATCACCAGGGAAGATAGATAATATTTCAATGCAGTATTTTTTAAAAACATCAAAACTCATGCCAAAAAAGAAAGAAAGAAAATGCATGATGAAGAAAATACCAACTTTTCAAGCAGAGATAGCATTCAATGGCCAGGGTTCGGGTGGGTTGATTGAGACTCCCGTCATTTAAGGGCTAAATGCACAGAATAGCCTTCGGTATGTTTCAGTTCTTACCGTCATTGCTCCTCGTACCACTCCTACGGCTCCTGTGTGTGCTATAGGAGGGACGTGGTTGTTCCACCGCCAGATAGTGGGGCGACTCCACTTCCATCCCTGCTTCTAAGTTTTTCCTGATTCCTGGAGTTTATATTAAGGAGCCGCTCACCTGTCATCCCCGGGCATCCGGAACTGAGCTAATGTTTGCATTTGTTTTGCCTTGTGTTATCTGTTTACTTGTCTATTGGCTTAATCAGCTCAGACTAAAAAAAAAAAAAAAAAAAAAAAAACTACCATAGACCAGGTTGCCTGAAGAAGAGACATGTATTTCTCAAAGTTCTGCAGGCTGCAAAGTCCAAGATCAAGGCGTCAGCAGCCCCAGTGACTGATGGGAGCTTTCCTCCTGGAGACCCATGGCTGCCTTCTCAGCGCATGCTCACTGAGGAGAGAGAAAGAGAACCCTAGTCCCTTCCTCCTCCTATAAGTGCGCTAATCCCATCCTGGGGCCACAGCCTCGTGACCTCACCAAGACTCAACTTCCTAGCAAAGCCTTCAACTCTAGATACCATGGGGGGTGGAGCTTCAACACATGAAATTTGAGAAGGGGCACAAGCCCTTTGTCCCTAGCATCTGGGTCCCTAGGCAGCCTAGGGCTTCTGTGGGGGCAGAGGAAGGCTTTCTTGCTCACTAGTTTATCCTCTTCAGAGCCAAGCACAGTGCCTGACCCATAATGTTTATTATCTTAAATCAGTGTGAATCGGTGTCAGAGATTTCAACAGGGACTGCACAAACTTGAGGGAAGAGGCCTTCTTTCTTTTTTTACTGGAAATCTTTAATGTACAACTTAATGTGTTTCATTCTGACATGCATTTCATTGTGATGTTTCCTTATGTGCGTTTCATTGTACATTGTACAGATAACTTCCCCCTTACCCTCCTGTGCCCCTCCTCCCCCTTCTCCCAGCCCTCCATATGTGGGAGTTGAATCAAATTTAAGAGAAGGAAAAAATCCTATACAGAAATTGGAACATAATAAAAAGTTCTTGTAAACTTAGTGGAGAAGGGACCATTCAGGGAGCGGAAAGGAGGAGGGAGGGATCTAGCAAAAGGAAGCGATGATGGGAGAAGACAGGAGGGGGAGGAGGGACAAGGAGGAGGGAGAATGAGAGAGAGGTCAACCTCAGAGTAAACAGCCCAACTTTAATAGTTCGGGAAAGAATTATAATACAAATGGGCTAGGTTATTCACAATACTGCTGACAATGTAAGAGGCCGTCTATATACCTGCCAACTCTCCTAGTTTGCAGTCATAAAATAATATAAAAAGTATCATTATTATTTCTTTTAGTGCTAAGATGTACTGAGCACCATGTATGTAGTGAGCATTGTTCTAGACATTTTCCATATGTTAATGCATTTAACCCTTATAATACTCCAATGATAGCTAATATCACTGTGCTCTTTTACAGGTGAAGAAACTGAGACACAGAGGAGCTACACGTGTACCCAAGGTCCCTCAGTTACCAAAGCAAAAGAGCTGTGTTCCAACTCCACAGTCTGACTCCAGAGCTTATGCTCCTATGAAATGAAGGAAACCAGGCTCCCCAGGCTAACAGAGCCCTGGCGCCCACATTTGTAAAAGGAATCAGCTCAGCACACCCCCAACCCCGGGTGATCTTTCCTTACTCACTTATAACAAGAGCGTGGCAACGGTAAGAACAGACAAAAAAGAAAATTGATTCTGTCACTTCTCTAAGAGGCCACCTCATCCTGGCAGGTGAAAAAGAAATCTTTAATATAACCTCTCTCTCTCTGTCTGGAAATTCTTTTATGTTCTTGGCCAGTCCGCTTCATCTCTGGCTGGCCAAGCAAAATGTCCATCTATAAAACTCTGCTTTCGAAGGCCATGTGGCCTGGGGAAGGGAGGTTTTGGCCAGCAACCACAGGGCCAAATGTAGAAGCACGAAAGAAACTATTGTGTTAAAGGCGTGTTTATCGCGCACGCTCTCGGTTTCGCTATTGTTGTCAGTACACTCCAGGCTTGGAAATTTGGGGACTTTTTTAAACAAGTGTCAAGGTATTAGCAGCATGCTTTCTTCCCACAGCCCTGAATTCTGAATAATTAGATAGAATGGAACGATATTGTATTGTAATTGAAATAATGACTTTTTTGCTTGTCTTCAGTTTCAGCAAATTAATACATTCACATTTTCAAATGTCAAGATGACACGGAACGTTACCATTGTGGAGTGGATCTCCCGTCTCTGCCCGCCAGGAGTAAACGGGTTATCCTTGAATCAACTTCTTGTCCATCTTTCCATGTTCCCTTTATTAGATTCACTTATCTAAATAGAGGGCTGGGATTTAGCTCAGTGGGTAGAGCACTGCGCTGCAGTCTCTGAGGCCCAGAGTTCAATTCCCAGCACCACAAAAATGGGAGCAGGGCCTGGCAATCCACTCCCAAGGCAATCCCGAAGCACTCAGCCATTGAAAACCCTATGAGGGTCGCTATGAGTCGGATACCGACTCGACGGCACACAACAATCTAAACAGAGGAAGATAGGAAAATATATTCATCTCTCCCCCTTGCTCACACAAAAGGCATCATAGCATGGCCAATATTCTGCACTTCAGTTTTTCAGTTACCCCTTCTGGAGGTCCTTCCAGGTTAGAATGCAGAGAACTTCATTGATTCTGACAACTGTATCATATTCTGTATGTGGATAATTCTTGTTAGTTTAACCAGTCCTTCAGCTGTAGCCCTGTGGCATCCAATCCCGTCAGATCTCAGAAGCTAAGCAGGGCCGGGCCTGGTTAGTACTCCGATGGGAGACTGTCTGGGAACACCAGGTGCTGTAGGCTTGGGAGAAGGACCGGGCAACCCCCTCCCAATCAATCCACCATTGAAAACCGTATGAACAGCAGAGAAGCACTGACAATGGTGTTTTGCCTATTGTACACAGGGTCACTATGAGTCAGATACCAACTCCACAACACCTAACAACAACAACAACATCATGAGTGAATACGTGTGTGGTTTCCACGTTCTTACTTTGGTAAATAATGCTACAACAAAGGCCCTGGCACATACATCACTCGCTTCTCATGGCAACACACCTATAGAGTAAATTCCCAGGCAGGATGGTTGCTAGGTCAAAGGGGAGTACACATTCAGGGGTGACAGATGCGGCCCGCTTGACCTCTGCAGGGACAACAGCCTTTTGTACGCACGCCAGTCATGGTGACGATGCCTCCTTTCTCTGGATTTAACAACGAAGTTGCCGGCCTTGTCTATGTTTGTGTGCCTGTAAGTGATAGATGGCATCTCGGAGTAACTGTCATTTCCGTTTACCTTGTTAGGAATGAAGCTGAGCATCTCGTCCCGAGAAGAGCGTTTAAAACACTTACTGTGAGCAACAGAAGCTCATTAGGACTAATTCGAGGAAATGAAGAGGGAAATCACTGTACAAATGACATGAGACAGCTAAGGGCCGCAACCCAGCCAGGACCCCAGATCTAAAGAGGGGGGGATGGTAATTGGCTTCCTAGTTCGCTCGCGCTCTCTCTCTCGCTCTCTCCCCCTCTCTCTCTCTCTCCTCCCACCCCCTTCCTCTTCTCCATCTCCTTCTGCTTCTCCTTTTCCTCTTCACTCTCTTCCTCCTTTTCCTTTTTTCTTCTTTTTCTCTCTATTTTTTCTTCTTCTTAATACTAGGGGGTAGACCCAGGGCCTTGTGTATGCTAGACACGTCTTCTACCCCTGAGCTGCGCTCCCAGCCCCCATTTTTATTTTATTTTTTATCTTGGGACAGGGTCTAGCTATGAAATATAGGCTGCCTCTAGCTGGGCATGGGGTCGCACGCCTGTAATCCTAGCTGCTTGGGAGGCGGAGGCAGGAGGATCGCAAGTTCGAGATCAGAGGCAGTCTGTGTAACTTAGCGAGACCCTGTCTCAAAAAAGTAAAAAAATGGGCTGGGGGTGCAGCTCAGTGGTCCAGCACTTGCAAAGCACGCAGGCACAAGGCCCTAGTCTCAACCCCCAGTACTGAAAAAAAAAAAAGAAAGAAAGAAAGAAAAAAGAAATACAGGCTGCCTCTAACCTCAGACCTCCAACCCTCCTGCCTCAGTCTCCAAGTCTCTGGGATCTCAGGAGTGTGCCACAGCACCTGGCTGATGCTGATTTTTTATTATTATTTTTATTATTATTATTCCTCCTCTGTCTCTGTGTGTATCCGTGTGTCTCTGTCTCTATCTCCCTCCCCCATTTGTGAACTCCTTTCTTTTTCAGCATAGGCCCCCTCGCACCCTGCCCCAGCATAACTGACATAGTCCCTGCCCTCCCATGTTCTAATATGGAGTCTCAATTCCAAATGTCCAGAGAGAAACTCCAATGGATTCATCTTACTTCCACAGTGCAGAGTCCCCAAGGCAGCTACTCACAGCTGGAGGTGGGGAGAAGGAAGAGAATCAGAAGATGCAATTGCTGGAAGCTACCTGTAGTAGACATCAATTAAATACCCATTGCTCCTTCCCCCCACGGTTCCTCCTCAATGGGATTCTGCAGAGCCTAGTTCTTCTTAGAGGCTGGGATTTAGCTCAGTTAATAGAGCACTGCTCTGCAGTCTCTGAGGTCCCGAGTTCAATCCCCAGCACTGCCAAAGTGGGAGAAGGACGTGGCAATCCACTCCCAAGGCAATCCCAAAACAGCCACTGAAAACCCTATGAGGGTCGCTATGAGTCAGACACGAGTCGACAGCACCACCACCACCAACAAGTTCTTCTTAGTATGGCCCCAGTGCCTTTCCAAGCAATCACAGTAATTCTATTCCCTTTGCTATTCATAGGTTTGCAAATGGATACAAGATTGAGGTCTAGCTAATGAACCCTAAGGAAACATTGTTCACCTTGAGG
Source organism: Pedetes capensis (assembly GCA_007922755.1). Lineage (NCBI taxonomy): Eukaryota > Metazoa > Chordata > Mammalia > Rodentia > Pedetidae > Pedetes > Pedetes capensis. The sequence continues at coordinate 10,399 of VMDO01032154.1, forward strand.
TAGACAGTGTCAAGAGGGCTACTTCCCTGTTACTTTGTGTTGTGTCTGTGATTCTATCCATTAGCTTTTGCTACCTCGCTAACCACGCCCAAATTTCATGACTTAATAGGGAAGTTTTTATTATCTCTCATGACTGTGTGGGATGGCCAGGTGATTCTTCTGATCTCGGCTGGCTCCAAGGGGGCTGCGTACTCTGGGATGGCCTGACTCCTTTGTCTGGTAGTTGACAATCTGGTTGGTTGGGAGTTGAGGAGGTTTCACCCCGACACCACCAGTGAACTAGGCTTTGTCACGCAGCGTCTCAGCGTTCTGAAAGTACAGCAAGAGAAGAAAAAGCCTCCAATGGGCAAGCACTTCTGAAGTTACCTTCATGCAGCACAACTGCTATTGTCCTGGTGACCAAAACAAGCATGTGGCTAAGCTTGGCTGAGGGGAGAAATAAGATTACATTTCTTTATGCTGTTGTTAGGTGCTAACAAGTCGGTATCCAACTCATAGCGACCCTCATAGGGTTTTCAATGGCTGACTGTTTCAGGATTGCCTTGGGAGTGGATTGCCATGTCCTTCTCCCATTTTTGCGGTGCTGGGAATCGAACTCGGGACCTCAGAGACTGCAGTGCAGCGCTCTGCCAACTGAGCTAAATCCCAGCCCACATTTCTTTATGGGAGGAGCTAAAAAAAAAAAGGGTAGTGATTTTTGCAGTTTATCATGATGATACCTGAACCCCTAGAATCTTGGGACCACGAGGGGTGCCAGCCATACTGGCAAGATGAGACAATGGGAAAGGTTCTCCTTGGTAACACTGAGCCGCTGAATTTACTGACTTTGCAAAATGCTACCCTGGAAGTTCGTGTTATGTGAGATAATTAATTTGCATTTAAGATGAGTGAGGTGGTATTTCATGGGTTTTGCATCTGAAGAGGTATTTCAGAGGAAGATCAGTTCCCAGACAATTTTGGGTCATTGCCTGCCTAATGTGAACCAACTGGGAGGGAGAGCAACCCAAAAATTAAATGCAAACTTAAGCATCTTTAATATTCTTTAGAGCCCAGAAGAAAAGAAGCAAAGTCTTGGAAGAGAAGGGGCAGAGAGAGATGGGAAGAGGTTGGTTAAAGGTACCAAGACATGGCTAGACAGAATAAGGAAGCTCTGCTATTCTATGGCACGATAGCCCCCATGTGTCTGTCAGCTTGTTGTGCCACAGGGGCCTGTGTGTTGCTGTAAAGCTGAAAGCTATGTGTCTGGTATTTCAGATACCAGCAGGGCCACCCATGCTGGACAGATTTCAGCTGAGCTTCCAGACTAAGACAGACTAGGGAGAAGGACCTAGCAGCCCACTCCCAAAACAATTAGCCAGTGTAAACACTGTGAATGGGGCTGGGATTTAGCTCAGTGGGTAGAGCGCTGCGCTGCAGTCTCTGAGGCCCCGAGTTCAATTCCCAGCACCGCAAAAAATGGGAGAAGGGCCTGGCAATCCACTCCCAAGGCAATCCCGAAGCACTCAGCCATTGAAAACCCTATGAGGGTCGCTATGAGTCGGATACCGACTTGACGGCACCTAACAACAACAACAAACCCTGTGAATAGCAGAGAAGCACTGTCAAATATAGTGCAGGAAAATGAGCCCCTAGGCTGGAAGGCATTCAAAAGACACCTAGGGAAGAGTTGCCTCCTCATTGTAGGGTCAACTTTAAAAGCAAGAATGAGTAAAGCCCCTGGGACTTCCTTCTGCTGACACAGCATGAGTCAAAATGAGAAGAAGCACAGTGGCTGCAACAATGGGCTCCAACGTAAAAAGATCAATATCATGGCCTGTGTTGGGTGGTGTTTCATTCTGTGGTACATATGAGTCACATTGGACTGGGTGGCACCTGACAGCGACAAGGGCACTACAGAGTGACTATAGATAATGATAACATATTATATATTTCAAAAAACCCAGAAGAAAACATTCTGAATATTTTCACCACAAGGAAATGACAAATATTTGAGGAGAGAGACACGTTCACTCTGATTTAGTATCACACTATATATACATGTATTGAAACATCATATGAAATCTCATGACTATGTGCCATTTTTATATGTCAATAAATCAATCAAAATAATTTTTAAAGTTCAATTCAACATTCCAGTGCACACCTACATAGTTAGAAATTCTGTCTGAAAGATAGAGTATGGGGAATATTGTAGGGGTTTGAGCTTCTTATAATGATGTAATTTAGATGCCGATGTGCATCATGGTCTCTAGTATGTAGTAGGCATTATGCAGGCAATCCGGAAACAGTCAGCCATTGAAAACCCTATGAGGGTCGCTATGAGTTGGACTCGAGTCGACGGCACCTAACAACAACAACAACAACAACAACACAAGAAAGAGAGAAGGATGGCATAGGGATATTAGGGAGGGAGGGTTTTAGTTAACCTCAGACATGGTAAAGAAGATAAGTACAGGAAGGGCTAAAAAGGGACCATAAACTTTTGTCACTAGTCAAGCTGGGTGCGGTGGTACACACCTGTCATCCCAGTGGCTCGGGGGGAAAGGCAGAGGCAGGAGGATCGCAAGTTCGAGACCAGAGTCAGTCTGTGTAATTTAATGAGACCCTATCTCAAAAAGTAAAAAAAAAAAAAAAGGGCTGGGGTTGCAGCTCAGTGGTCCAGCACTCTTGCAAAGCATGCAAGCACGAGGCCCTGGGTTCAAACACCAGTCCGGAAAAATATATATATATATCACTAGTCACCTAAGCAAGAGCAAGTTCAGTCAGATGACAGAATGGAAAGAAGACTGTGATGAAGTTCACAATGAAATAAAGAAGAGAAAGGCTGCATAATAAATACAGGAGCCAGAGATGGGGCACACACCTGTAATCCCAGCACTCGGGAGGCCGAGCTAGGAGGATCACAAGTTCAAGGTCAGCCCAGGCTACACAGCAAGTTCCAAGCCACCCTGGACTACATAGCAATACCCTATCTCAAGAAAAGAAAAAAGAGAAAGAAGAAAGAAGGAAGAAAGGAAGGAAGGAAGGAAAGAAAGAAAGAAGGAAGGAAGGAAGGAAAGAAGGAAAGAAGGAAGGAAGGAAGGAAAGAAGGAAAAAAAGAAAGAAAGAAAGAAAGAAAGAAAGAAAGAAAGAAAGAAAGAAAGGGAGAGAGAAGGAAGGAAGGAAAAGAAAGAAGAAACAAGGAAGGAAGGAAGGAAAGAAAGAAGGAAGGAAGGGAAAGAAAGGAAAAGAAGAAAGGAAGGAAAAGAAAAGAAGGAAAAGAAAGGAAGGAAGGAAAAGAAAGGAAAAGAAAAGAAGGAAGGAAGGTAGGAAGGACAGGAGGAAGGAAGGAAGATAGGAAGATTTACATTACCTAGGATTCTTTCAATGCTGAGCCGCATACTCCCATTTACACCACCTTGGTGGGGGGAGGAGTGTATTTTGTGGCTCTTAAAATTGGAACATCAAAGGGTAGCTTGCTGCAAACATGTCTAGATTCAGGAGTTCAAACTACATAATGAAAATCTCGTCCTTCTCTCCACTTCTTAGCTCTGTTTGCTTCTTAGAAAGTCTCTGCCCGCATGGAAAAGCACAGAGCATCTTTCCAAATGAACCTAGCAAAAATCTCAGGGAAGACTCGGAATGGTCCAGCCCGGGAGACACGACCTCCCTGTTCTGGTTTTGATCTAAAATCCCCGCCAAAAGTCACAGTCACGGGTTTGAATGTTTGCTCCCCAGGTGGTGGAGCTGTCTTGGGAGATTAGGGAACTTCCTTAGGGGAGGACCTAGTGTGGCAGAAGTGAGTCACTGGGGGAGGCCTTCTGGAAGTGTTTTCCTGGGCCTACGCACCTGGTCACTCTCTGCTTTTTTTTTTTTTTTTTTTTTTTTTTTTTTTTTTTTTTTTTTTTTTTTTTTTTTTTTTTTTTAGTGGTACTGAGGGTTGAACCCAGGGCCTCACACCTGCATGCTCTGCAAGTGCTGGACCTCTGAGCTGTACCCCCAGCCCATTTTTTTTACTTTTTGAGACAGGGTCTCGCTAAGTTACATAGACTGCCTCTGGTCTCGAACTTGCAATCCTCCTGCCTCCGCCTCCCCAGCCACTGGGATTACAGGCGTGCGCCACCGCGCCCAGCTACTCTCTGCTTCTTGATCACAAAGATTGTCTTCCATGGGCCCCACCACACCTATGCTGTCCACCTCTAGGCTAAAGTCCTCTAACCGTGAGCCCCTAAGGAACACCACACCCTCCATAAGTTTGCCTAGATCAGTTTCTTTACCACAGCAATGTTCGAGCTAACTAATACACTCCCTGAACCAATCGTGCTAGCCCAGGAGATGAGCTGGTCTGATCGGATATGCCCTGTCCAGCCTCCACCTCCCCAGCAAGCCACATAGATGGAGTAAGATTTTTATGGACTAAAGGGAGCGATGCTTCTCTCAAAGGAGAAATGCTGGGTAAAGGAGCAAATGCGTATAATCGAGTTCTTAAGCTTGATACAAAAAGCAAGGAAATTTTTGATAAATTAGACCTCATGAAATTTTAAATTTTTTTCTCTGGAAGATCATGTTAAGAGATGAAAGAGCACTTGCCTGTCCTCTGCGCACTCAGGAAGCTGAGGCAGAAGGATTTTAAGGACATGTCCAGGCTGGGCTACGCAAAGAGAGCCTGTCTCAGAGAGAGCGAGAGAGAGCGAGAGTGAGAGCAAGAGAGAGAGAGAGAATATGGAAGAGTCCAGGTTCACATTGTATCCCATTAAGGACCCACTCCTAAGACATAGAGAAGCTACATACTAGGAGAAAATACCAGAAAACTACATAACCCACAAAGGAACAGTATTTAGAACATTAAAAAACAACACTCAACAGCGAAAAAATACACAACCCAGTTAGAAAGTAGACAAAAGTCATGAGCAGACATTTCAAGGGGGGAAGACGCACGAGTGGCAAATAATCACATGGAAATAAATTCAATATAGCTGGGCGAGGTGGCCCACGCCTGTAATCCCAGTGGCTCAGGAGGCAGAGGCAGTTTGAGACCAGAGGCAGTCTGCGTAACTTAGCGAGACTCTGTCTCAAAAAAAAAAAAAGTTAAAAAATGGGCTGGGTGTGCAGCTCAGTGGTCCAGCACTTGCAGAGCATGCAAGCGCAAGGCCCTGGGTTCAACCCCCCGCCCCAGGCCTACCAAAAAAGGAAAGAAATTCAACACGATTAGACTTTAGAGAAGCACATAATGAAAGCCACGATGAGATATTCTACACACATAGCCAAAGAATGCGCTAAAATAAAAAGTAATGATAGCATCTGATGCTGTGAGAAGGCAGAGAAACCAAGTCACTCCTCCATGGCAGGTGCGAACGAAAAACGGTGCAGCCACTTGGGAGAGAACCTGACAGTTTCTTGCAAACGTAAACATGAGCAGCTCTGCACCAAACTTAAAATGCTCCTGCAGCACCTGGGTCCAGGAGATCACAGCCTGTCTGCCACCCAGCTGTCTGTCCCTGCCTATTCCTGCTGGGTGGGACGCTGCTCATATAGACTCTGGCATTCCGGGAAATGTTGGTTTTCCAAGGTGTTCATTTTATACAAACCATCATGATGTCAGGCTGGGATTTAGCTCATGCCTACCAATGGTTAAATGAAGAAGCACACTGTGGCTTCTGCCCACCATGGAATGTGATCATATCAATGCATCTCTACAGTATGGATGGACCTTGTACAGTGAAGTAAGCCAGTCACCAAAAAACAAATATCGTGAAGTTCTACTTATATAAGGTATATAGAGTTAGTCAAATTCATAGAGACAGGAAGAAGAATAGAGGTTATCAGAAGCCGAGGAAAGGTAGAAGTTGTTAGGTACCATTGAGTCAGTATCTGACCCATAGCGACCCTGCATACAACAGGCGAAACACTATTGTCAGTGCTTCTCTGCTGTTCATAGGGTTTTCAATGGCTGATTGATTTTGGGGAGTGGGTTGCCGGGTCCGTCTCCCGAGCCTACAGCACCTGGTGTTCCCAGGCGGTCTCCCATCCAAGGACTAACCAAGCCCCACCCTGCTCAGCTTCAGAGATCTGACAAGATCAGATGCTCGCTTTGGCAGCACATATACTAAAATTGGCATGATACAGAGAAGATTAGCATGGGCCCTGTGCAAGGATGACATGTAAATTCGTGAAGCGACCCAAAGTAAAAGAGAGGAACTGTTCTTTAACAAGAGGAGAGTTGGAAGGTTTCAGATGAAAATGCCCTGGAGAGCCATTTCACAACAATGTAAGTATATTTAATGCTACTGAACACTTAAAAATAGTTAGGATGGTAAATTTTATGTTTTTGCCACAATCAGTTAATCAATAAATCTAAATACATGTGGCCGCATAAGCCCCGTTACTGCACTCTTGCGTATATATCATAGATAAATGAAACTTAGGTTCACACCAAAATGCATACATGGACTCTCATAGCCAAAAACTGCAATAGCCCAAGCCCGAAAAGTCCCCCAATGTCCTTCAGAGCAGGGCCTGGTGAAACAAACCACTGTCCATCCATATCAAGACGTAGGAATGCGACTCAGAAATAAAAGGGAGCAAACTATCGATGCACGCACACACTGGGAGGGATCTCAAGATAATCATTCTGAGTGACAGCGTCACCCCCAACGGTACCGTATTGCATGGTCCCATTTACGTGCCACCTTTGAAATGGCAGGTTGGAGAAATGAAGAGTGGATTAGCAATTGCCAGCTCTAAGAGATAGAAGGAGGGAGGTGAATGGGCTTTGAAAGGGCTGTAGTGGGGGATTCGTTCTTTATCCTAACTGCAGGTGGCCATGTGAATCTGAGCATGTGATAAAATCTCATGAAGCTAAGCACCATGCATGTAACACTTTGGGGCTAGGGTTTGGCTCAGTTGGTAGAGTGCTTGCTATGTGCTCTCTGAGGTCCTGGGCTCGATCCCCAGCACTGCAAACATGGGAGAAAGACTCTGCAACCCACTCCTGAAGCAATCAGCCATTGAATAGCAGAGAAGCAGTGACACAGTGTGGGACATGGCACAGTGTTGGGGAGGGTCTCGTTCTGTTGTACCTGGAGTCTCTATGAGTTGGACCCAACTTGACAGCACCTAACAACAGCAACAACAAGTGCAGAGTAGGGGTGTTGTTTAATGGTAGAGTCGCTTGCCTGGCATGTGTGAGGCGTGGGTTCAATTCACAGCATAAATAAATAAATAAATAAATAAATGTTTTGTTGTTGTTAGGTGCTGGCGAGTCGGTATCCGACTCATAGGGACCTTCATAGGGTTTTCAATGGCTGTTTCGGGATTGCCTTGGGAGTGGATTGCCAGGTCCTTCTCCCATTTTTGCGGTGCTGGGAACTGAACTCAGGACCTCAGAGACTACAGCGCAGCACTCTACCAACTGAGCTAAATCCCAGCCCAAAATAAATACTCTAAATGCCACAAATCTTCAACTGGACTTCCACGGTGCCCAAAGCACTGTGGTACTTCCTCTTTTCTCCATTCGCCATAGCAACACCAGGAAGCCCCTCTTCTCCTCCAGTCTCATGTGTGATCCCAGCCAATCAGTTTTCCCCATGGTCCTCAGCTGTGGGCAGCTTCCGCTCTGAGAGGTTTCTAGAATCCCTGGCACTTCTCTCAGGGACTCGGGCTCATCTCTTCCGTGTCACAGGTTACATAGTCTTTTCGTCCTTCAGCCAGGCCCCTAAACATCCAGCCTCCCTGAAGGGCTCATTTTGTGCTTTTACCCCTTCCCTGGCGACCCTCTCCGTCTCTTTAATCACACCTACCATTGCCTCATCCCAACGCCCCCAAGATGGCTTCCTTTCCAAGCCTCATTCATGAAATCCTGGCTAATTTTTTCCTGAATTGTCCAAAGTCTAAGTAGTAATTAAGACTCTTCAAGTAACAAATGAGGAAAACTGAACTTAAATGGAAAATAGGTTTGTTTTCTTTTGCTGTATTTTTAAACTGATGTAACTAAAATATCAAGGGGTGGATTTGCCCGTATTCAAACACTGATCAAGCGTCGCCTCAGGAATGACTTTCTTTCCATCCCTTGCCTGTGTTTTCTTAGATTGGCCTCATCCTCAGACAGACTCTGCCAGGTAGTGGCCTTGGCAGCTACCATTTAGTCCTACTGCCTTAGTGGCCCCAACGGAAAGAGAGCGTTTCCTTTCCTTTCGCTGTGGTTTCAACAGATGTCCTGAGCAGAGCGGGCTTCATGGGTCTATTTGTTTCCTGTGGCTGTCAGAACAATTCACCACAAAGTTGATAGCTTAAAATAACAGCAGTTTGTTCTCTGTCATTTCTGGAGGCCAGAGGCTGGACGGTGTGGCCAGAGCCTCTGGAGACTGCAGTCAGGAGTCTTCCATCGCTCCCTCCAGCTTCTAGTGGCTGACAGCATTCCTCAGCTTGTGGCCACATCGCTTCTTCTCTGACGACATCTTCACTTCACCCTCTGAATGTCTGGGCGATGGCTGGAAGCTTAAATGGTCCTCAAGGGCTCCTCTGTTGAAGGCTTGGTGCCCTAGTGCAGCAGTGTTCAGAGGCGGGGCTTTGGGAAAGTGATTGGGCCTTGAGGATGCTGACTTCCTCAGTGGGTTAGCCCAGCGTTGGCATCATAACTGAATGGCATGCTGGGGGGGTGGCGTAAACTCCAGGAGGCTGGGCGAACTGGAGGAAGTGAGTCACTGGTGGTGTGCGCTTGAAGGAAGGATACACCTTCCCTCTCTCCCCCCTCCCCCTCTCACTCTCCCTCTCCCCCTTTCTCTCTCCTTCCCTCTCTCTCCCCCTTCTCTCCCCCTCTTCTCCCTCTCCCTCCGTCCCTCCCTCACTCCCTCTCCCCCTCCTCTCTCTCCTTCTCTCTCTCCCTCTCCCTCTCTTCCTCTTCCTCCCTC
>VMDO01032155.1:0-19288 GCA_007922755.1 Pedetes capensis
ATCTCACTATACAGCCTAGGCTGGCCTGGAACTTCCAATCCTCCTGCCTCAGCCCCCTGAATGCTGCTGGGGTTCCTGGCGTGGGTCACCACAGCCAGGACAAGTTGAAATTTGATTGCTGCTGGGTGCGGTGGCGCACGCCTGTAATCCCAGTGGTTTGGGAGGCGGAGGCAGGAGGATCACAAGTTCGAGACCAGAGGCAGTCTGTGTAACTTAGTGATACCCTGTCTCAAAAACTAAAAAATGGGCTGAGGGTACAGCTCAGTGGTCCAGCACTTGCAGAGCATGCAGGCACGAGGCCCTGGGTTCAACCCTCAGTACTGCAAAAAAAAAAAAAAAAAAAAAAAAAAAAAAAAAAAAAAAAAAAAAAAAAAAAAAAAAAAAAAAAAAGAAAAAGAAAAGAAAGAAAGAAAGAAAGAAAGAAAAGAAAGGAACATACACAGGTGTCAGTTTTCTCTTCCAAGGTGTGATCTGTACAACTGGAATTATTTAAAGATACACTGTTACATGCACAAGACAGATGATCTTCCTGTGGCACTAGCAGGAGCAAGTAGAATCCTCTCCCTCTTTGTGGAGCAACATAATTGATAAACAGCTGATGTTGTTGTTGTTGTCAGGTGCCATCGAGTAGAGTCCGACTCACAGAGACTCTATGTACAGCAAAACAAAACACTCGCTGACACTGTGTCAGTGCTTCTCTGCTCGTCATAGGGTTTCCAATGGCTGATTGTTTCATGATTGTTTCGGGAGTGGATCGCCACATCCATCTCCCCTTTTTGCAGTGCTGGGGGTCGAGCGCAGGGCAGTGCTCTACTGAGCTCAACCCTAGCCCCAAACAGCTGAGGGTCCTCACCACGCCAGCACCAACAGGCTGCCTAAAGGGAACAGGCATATTTGTTTTGTGAATTGTTTTACTACAACGCTGCCTCATTTCCAGGAATTGAACGGTAAAAATGATATATTTTTGTGGCTTGGCGTCTGGAGCTTTGCTCTGGCTTTCTGGTAACTGCCAACATCTGCAAATCATTATGTGCTCAAAAAAAAATCAGCCACCACCGCAAGCTGCACCCATGGACCCCCGTTGGGCCAGGCTTCCTGCCAGGCCACAGGGCAGAGTTCTGGGCAGGAGGTGGCTAGGTCAAAACCCAGGTTTCCTAGTAAACCTGAAGGCATCTGCGGCTAGAGCAAGGGGCACGATATACGGGCAACTCTCCGAGCTGTCAGACGCGAGTTCTCACGTCATCCCTCATCTGTTTGAGGAACGACAAAGAGGCGATGGCTGTCAGAGTAAAAGCCCAGCTGTGTGAACGTCAAGAGGCTGTGGGTTCTCAGACTCATGGTGGCCCAAGGCCAACAAAGGGGAGCTCTCGTCCCTGAATGCGGAAGCCAGGGCTATGGCCAATCAGAGAAGAGAGATCAAAGAGTTGGAGAAGGCCAAGGCTGGCGCTCAGAAACTTGGTGGGCCCCAGCACCTCGCACAGGAACTCACCCCATGCTTGTCTCAGCCGGCTGGCTCTTGGGACTGGCTCGGGACAACAGAGCAGATGTGCGTGTGGGAAGCGAGCTTCACCCAACATCTGTCCTGCGGTGGGAAGGCCTGGGTGTTCGCAGACAGTGTTGGGGTTCCCTGGTGGGCAGTGGGGGCAATTAGCAGGCTCGGCATCCCATGGAATTGAATTACAAGGGAAATAAGGCAAAACCCGGAGTGATAAGCAGGGAGGCTGCTTTGGGTGCCTCCGTCCTTCTCCCTCCATTGGTATTCTCCCTAACTCACGGGAACGTCACAAAGATTAAAAAGAGCGTGAGTGTGGGCCAGGCGCAGTGGCACACGCTTGTCATCCCAGTGGTTCCGGAGGCTGAGGCGGGAGGATCACAAGTTCGAGACCAGAGGCAGTCTGCGTCACTTAGTGAGACCCTGTCTCAAAAGGTAAAAAAAAAAAATAAAAATGGGCTGGAGGCACAGCTCAGTGGCCCAGCACTTGCAGAGCATGCAGGCGCGAGGCCCTGGGTTCAACCCCCAGTACCACAAAAAAAAAAAAAAAAAAAAAAAAGAGCATGAGTAGACTCATGTCCTGGGCAACTGGTGGGGGCAGGGCGGGGGGGAGCGTCAAGTAGCTGCTCAGGCATGGAAGAGGAGGAACGAGGAGGATATCGCTGAATTCAGAGAGACGTTTGAGTACTCAGAGAGACCGCCAAGGGTTTTGATGACATCGGACACAAATTGCAACATGCATGTCACACTGTAGTCCAATTATGGCAGATTTGGATGGATCATAAAAACAAGGAGGCTGGAAGGCAAAGCGGTGACCCAGAGAGCCTTCCTGGGAGAGAGGAGCTCTTAGAAGAGGTGATGTGGGAAGTTTGGGAGGACACGAGAGCCAAAGAAAGAGTAGGATCAGAATCAAAGAGAAAAGAATCACAAACACATGGCTGAAGCCTCAAGACGAAGACCTTGACCCAAGAGTCTCCCTTACACTTAGCGCCTAATGGGAGCAGAGAGGCGCGAGAAGTCGAAGAAGGCTAACCCCAAGCTCTACACAGACATCTGCTCGTAGACACTCGATGCCTCTCCAAGCAACCAAGCCTTCCATAAACATCCGCCGGAGCGGCAGAGACAGCAAATGAACAGAGCCTGTGACATCTACGATTTACGCACTAGGCGATGAACAGACACTTGCTGTCTGACTCAAGGACTCTGATCTTAGACTCACCTCTGCTCCCTGTGGACGAGCTCAATAACGCAGACCTAATGGCCTGCAGCCGTAGCCCTGTGGCATGCGATCCCGTCAGATCTCGGAAGCTAAGCAGGGTCAGACCTGGTTAGTACTTGAATGGGAGACCGCCTGGGAACTGTAGGCTTGGGAGACGGACACAGCAACCCACTCCCAAAAACAATCAGCCATTGAAAACCCTATGAACAGCAGAGAAGCACAGCAATGGTGTTTTGCCTGTTGTACATATGGTCGCTATGAGTCGGACACCGACTCGACGGCACCTAACAACAATAATAATGCTTGATGGTTCAGGATGGACATGGAGAAAGATGGCACATTCTCCTAGGCAATGGGTGACGTGACAGCTTTGATATAATCTTCTCATGCCTATAGATCCTGTAGGGAGGAAATTGGCAAAAACCCCAAAATGGGGAAACCAGCTAAATCTAGGGAAAATGAAGATAACTTGGTTGGAGGTTTGAACGAAACCCTTCACAAATCCTCCAAACCTGATTGGACAATTGGACTGAAAGCTGATTGGCTCAGGCCATTCTGTGGGCAAGCTATATAAGGAGCAGCTTGCAGCAGCTCCACCCTTTTCCCTTTTCACCCGGACCATTGGCAAGGAAACAACTTTTCCCCTTTTTCTCCTGGATCTTCGACCACCAACAAGGAAAGACCCCATTCTCCCCCAGATCACCAATGAGGAAACAGCTATCCTGCTCTCTCACCCAGACCTTCGGTGAGGAAAGAACACTCTCCCTACTGCAACCATCAACAAGGAAAGAACCCACTCTCTGTCTGATCACCGATGAAGAAGGAACTATCTTCTCGTAACCACCAAGATCACCAACACAGGTTTTTGCCCCTGGAAGGCAAAAGCGCCTGAGGCTTTTCCTTTCTCCCGTCTCCTCTGGCATCCCGAGGGCCGCAGGAGTCCGCGCCCCTCACCCGAGGGTCCCAAGTGAATTGTGTTTAGTATCTGTGTGTGCGGCGCGGCCACCCGTCTGAACATCCAGGCCGGACCGGGAGATGTGCGCCCCACAGATAGCATTAGAATTTCTTCGTAATCTTGGCCTGTACAAGGCTACAGGGTCGCTGGTGACAGCGCACACTACACACTTCAGGAAGAGTATACATCAGCGCTGCAACTTCTAGCAGGGTGGAGGCCTCCTCTTCTACCTAGAGAGGAGCCTGGAACCACGGAACTAGGCACCTGGCTGACAGTACCCACAGCAATTATTTTAATATGGGACTTCATGATGACAATCAAAAGATAACCTGTGTTTGCCCCCTGGGCCAGGCATGACACCGTGTATGGTCAATAGCCATGTGACACACACCCTCACTCTCACATCCAGTCAGGGCCCTGGCAACACAGTGTCTCCATAATGCACTTTTCTGTTGGAGGGTGAAATTGAAAGCAGCTCACGCCCTGCCAGTGTGACCTACACACAAGTCCCTGCCCTTCAGGCCTGTGACAAGAGGTGGCATTTCATGTTTCCATACCCACCTACCCATAGATACAAGCACTTCTGGTGGGAAGAGAATGGTTTCTAGGCTTGTTCAAAAGAGCCCGCCCCCAGGAGGGCTGCCAGGCTTGGAAAATAAAAATGTACTTAAATTTGAATTTCAGATAATGAATAATTTTAGTGCACTATATTTGGAAACCATTTGTTATTGTTAGGTGCTGTTGAGTTGGGTCTAACTCATTGCAACCCTATGTACAACACAATAAAACACTCCATGACAATGAGCCAGGCACACAATCTGTTTTATGTTTAAGCCCATTGTTGCAGCCACTGTGTCAATCCATCTAGTGAAGAGTTTCATTTTTTTGTTGTTGTTGACCTGCCACTCTCCCAAATATGTCCTTCTTAAGGGATTTGTCCCTCCTGATAACATGTCCAAAATACTTAAGATGCAGTCTAGCCATCCTTGTTTCCACGGAATACTCTGGTTACACTTCTAGCACAGATCTGTTGGTTGTTTTGGCAGTCCGTGGTATAGTCAATATTCATTTCCAACACCATAATTCAAAAGTATCAATTCTCCTGTCTCCCATATTCAAAGTCCAGCTTTCACAGACATATGATGTAACTGAAAATACCTCATGAGTCAGGCACACATTTGTCTTTGACGTGACATCTTTATTTTTCAACACTTTAAAGAGGTCTTTTGCAACAGCTTTTCCCAATGCAATGTGTCTTTTGATTTCTCGACTGATGCTTCTGTGGGTGTTAGTTGTAGAACCAAGTAAAGAAAAGTCTTGGACAACCTCAATCTTTTCTCTGTTTATTATGAAGTTGTTTATTGACCCAGTTGTAAGGATTTTTGTTTTCTTGATGTTGAGGAGCAATCCATACTGAAAACTGTATTCTTTGATCTTCATCAATAAATGCTTAAAATCCTCTTAACTTTCAGCAAGCAAAGTTGTGTCAACTGCATAATACAGGTTGTTAATGGATCTTCTTCCAATCCTAATGCCACATTTTTCTTCATAAAATCCAGCTTCTCAGATTATTTGCTCAGCATTGAGATTGAAGAGGTATGGTGAAAGGATACAGCCCTGAAGCACATCTTTCCTGGCTTTAAACCAGGTAGTCTTTCCTTGTTCTGTTCAAATGACTGCCTCTGGTCTCCGTACAGATTTCTCATGAGTACAATTAAGTGCTATGGTCTCCCCATTCTTTGTAATGTTACCCATACTTTGTTGTGATCTACAAAGTCAAATGCCTTTGCGTAGTCAATAAAATATAGATACACAGCTTTTTGGTATTTTCTGCTTACGGCCAATATCCATCTGACATCAGCCATGATGTCCCTGGTTCCCCGCCCTCTTCTGAATCTGGCTTGATTTTCCAGCAGTTCCCTCTCTATATACTGCTACAGTGATCTTTAGCAAAATCTTACTTGTGTGTGATATTAATAATATCCTTCAATAGTCTCCACATTCTGTTAGATCCCCTTTCATCGGGATAGGCATAAACATGGCTCTCTTCCTGTCTGTTAGCCAGGTAGCTCCATGACCACGATGGTGTCCTGGAGTCAGTGGCTGGCAAAGTTGGGCCCCTCTTGGCCTGTGAAGAGCCAGCTCCAAATACCTAGCAGCCTTTGCTCCCCCTACCCTCCCCACCACGTGCACTTTGCCAAAGGCTCCCCAGGGCACATTTGCCATGCCGACGTCAGCCTACCAGAATAACCATCTGAAGATGAGGGTGCCATCCACCCACAGCTCTGCTCTGGGATGAATCTTTCCCTGTGCATTTCTGCCCCCTGCCTCTCCATCTCAAAAACGAGAACAGATGTGCCCGTGTAGAAACACGCCTTATGGCCGTCAGAGAGCATCTCACGTTTTATAACTTGATTTCTAACTTTGCAGGGTAGTTTGGCATCTATTCCAGATCTCCCCCCTCTCTGCCCCCTCTTCAGCTACACCCATGTACCCCTCTATCAGAAAACTAACTTTGTGCTATCACAGAAAGACCACCTGCCCCTGCTGGGCTCAGGGCAGCAAGGCTGTCTACTGAAGACTGTGGCTGGCAATTTAGAACCCAAGTTGTCCCTTTGGACCGCAGAGTACAGGTGAAGCTTCCCATCTTGTTCTGGCTTGGAGGAATGTCTCAAAGAACAAAGAAAATCACAGGCACACAGGAGCATGGACACCAGTCACAGGGGCCGTGTGGGACACCACAGCTGCGTCCAGGTGTAAGCGGCAGCCGGGCAGGGCAGGGGGACTTGGAGGCCAATGAAATAGGAGGCAGGAATGCAGGGAACAGGCTGACCTCCTGCCCCCAGCCCAGGGAGCATCTCGGCGCTGGGTCCAATGCACTGCCTCGCAGCTGAGCCTGGAAGCAGAGCACTGGATCCCTTCCTCACACCTAACACGGCGATGAAAGTGACCGGGACTTCTTCAACTGGAAAATTCTTTTCTCTCTCTCTCTCTCTTCATTGGTAAATGTTGGTGGGGTACAAAGTAATACAGCATTGGCCTTTTCCATTATGCAACTATTACATCACTTTGGTTATACTTTTATCAACTTACAAGGCTTATGGAAGCTTTTGACTAAGACGTAGTAAAACTCAAATGCAAATACTTGTCAGAATCTTGCTGTAAGAGCCAGGACTGACCAGGCTATGGAACTGCTGAATAGACTGTCCTAGACGGCGGGCTGGTGGGTTTAGTCAGTGTGGTCTGAACACATCGGTCAGGCTGCCTTTGGTGAAGAAATGATGACTAGAAAAGGAGAGGAAGATTAGGTCTGCAGGGAGCTCTTCATTTCAATGAAATTTATTTCTACCCGATACATAAACACCTAACAATTGTCTGTATTCGTAGGATAGCGTGTGACGTTTCAATACGCGTACACACTGCGTAATGTTAAATCCAGTTCAACCGTCTCCTCGAGTATTTATCATGTCTTCATGGTGAAGCATTCAAGCTCTTCGGCTTTTGAAATATACATTCCAATGCGATGATCTATAGTCTCCTCACTGTGCAATAGCACCCTAGAGCTTCCTGCTTCTATCTGGTTGGAATTTAGCACCTGTTGACCAACCTTTCTGCATCTCTCCCTCCCTTGCACCCTCTTCATTCTCTGGTAGGTCCCATTCTACTCTCAAATTCTCCAAGATCAACTTGTTTAGATTCTACACATGTGATATTTGTCTTTCTGTGCCTGGTGTATTTCACTAAACATAATGACCTCAGTGCCATTCATATTGTGTCAAATGACAAGGTTTTGTACTTTTATGGCTGAACAATATTCCATTATATACAGTATTGTTGTTGTTGTTGTTAGGTGCCATTGAATCTGGTCAAACTCATAGAGATCCTATGTACAACAGAACGAAACACTCCCCAACATGGTGCCAGGCACACAATCTTTTTTATGTTTAAGACTATTGTTGCAGACACTATGCCAATCCATCTACTTGAGGGTTTTCCTTTTTTTCGTTGACTAGTCACTTTTCCAAACACAATAACCTTCTCCAGGGATTGGTCCCTCCTGACAACCTATCCAAAATACAGAAGATGCAATGTAGCCATGCTTGCTTCCAAGGAACACTCTGATTGCACTTTTTCTAGGACAGATCTGTTGGTTCTTTTGGCAGCCCATGATATATTCAATATTCATCTCCAGCACCATAATTCAAAAGTATCAATTCTTCTCCTGTCTCCCTTATTCAATGTCCAGCTTTCACAAGCATATGATGCGACTGAAAATACCATGGCATGAGTCAGGCACACATTTGTCTTCAATGTGACATCTTTACTTTTCAACACTTTAAAGACTTCTTTTGCAACAGCTTTTCCCAATGCAATGTGTCTTTTGATTTCTTGACTGCTGCTTCCGTGGGTGTTGATGGTAGAACCAAGTAAGGCAAAATGTTGGACAACCTCAATCTTTTCTCCATTTATAATGAAGTTGCTTACTGAGCCAGTTGTAAGGATTTTTGTTTTCTTGATGTTGAGGCGCAATCCATACTGAATGCTATATTCTTTGATCATCATCAGTAAATGTTTTAAATCCTCTTCACTTTCAGCAAGCACAGTTGTGTCATCTGCATAAATGCAGGTTTTTAATGAGTCTTCCTCTAATCTTGATGCCATGTTCTTCCTCATAAAGTCCAGCTCCTCAGATTATTTGCTCAGCATAGAGATTGAAGAGGTCCAGTGAAAGGATACAGCCCTGACACACACCTTTCTTGACTTTAAACCAAGCAGTGTTTCCTTGTTCTGTTTGAATGACTGCCTCCTAGTCCGTGTACAGATTGCCTACAAGTACAATTAAGTGCCCTGGTACAAGTACAATTAAGTGCTTCTCAATGTTATCCATATTTTGTTGGGAGCCACACAGTCAAATGCCTTTGCATCGTCAATAGAACACAGTTAGACACCCCTCTGGTATTCTCTGCTTTCAGCTAATATCCATTTTATGTCAGCATTGATGTCCCTGGTTCCTTGCCCTCTTCTGAAGCTGGCTTGGTTTTCTGCCACTTCCCTGTCTATATACTCCTGCTGTCCATTTTTGAATGATATTTAGCAAAATTCTACTTGTATGTGATATTAATGATATCATTCAATAATTTCCACATTCAGCTGGGGCCCCTTTCTTGGGAACAGGCACAAATAGGGATCTCTTCCCATCAGTTGGCCAGGTTGCTGTTTTCCAAATTCCTTGGCATAAACCAGTTATCACCTCCAGTGCTGCACTTGTTTATTGAAACATCTCAGTTGGTATTCCATCAATAACTGGAGCCTTGTGTTTCACCAATGCCTTCAAAGCAGCTTCCACTTCTTCCTTCAGTACCATTGGTTCCTGATCGTATGCAACCTCTTGAAATGGTTGATCATCCACCAATTCTTTTTGGCATAATGGCTCTGTGTATTCCTTCCATTTTCTTTCGATGTTTCCTGCATTGTTTAACATTTTCCCTGTAGAATCCTTCACTATTGCCACTCGAGGCTTGAATTTTTTCTTCAATTCTTTAAGCTTGAGAAAAATAGAACATGTTCTTCTCCTTTGGTTTTCTATCTCTAGCTCTCTGCGTATGTCATTATAATATTTGATTTTGTCTTCTCAAGCTGCCCTTTGAAATCTTCTGTCTAGTTCTTTAACTTCATCACATCCTCCTTTTATTTTAGCTGCTCAACGTTCAAGGCCAAGTTTCAGAGTCTCTTTTGTAATTTGATCTTTTTTCCCTATGTTTTTAATAATCTTTTGCTTTCCTAATGAATGATATCTTTAACGTCATGCCACAAATCTTCTGGTCTTTGATCATCTGTGTCTAACACATTAAATCTGTTCTGGAAGGGGTCTCTGAAGTCAGGTGGGAAATACTCAGGGTCATCCCTTGGCTCTCATATACTTTATGTATGATGTTTTCTTTATCCATTTATCACTCGATAGACCCATAGGTTGTTTTAGCTGCTTGGCTGTTGTGAATTGTTCTGCAACAAACATGGAGTGCAGATGTCTTTTCCTTAGACTGATTTCATTTCCTTTAGGTGAATATCCAGTAGGTGGATGGCTGGATTGTATGGTAGCTCTATTTTTAGTTTTTGAGGAACTTCCCCACTGTTTCCCAATGGCATGGACTAACTTACCTTCCCACCCATAGTGCAAGGGTTTCCTTTTTTCCCCCCAGCAGGGCACTTTATTTGTTTCGATCACTCCCTTCCATGTCTCCTCTAAAGTGTCCCCATGCCCAGGGTGAGGGAGTGTCGGAGTTCAGCTCAGAACCAGCTGAGGACAAAGCCTTGCCCTGACACCAGATGGGTGCCAGGAACCCTCAGGACCCGGATAATGCATTGGCCAGAGGCGCCAAAGAAGGATCTCGGGAGACCTACAGAAAAGAGGAATGGGAAGGTTTATTGGGTTGCTCCCTCAGGGAGGAACAACCAGCAGGCAGCCCTTTGCAAATGGCAGCTCAAGGTCAGTAGCATGGAATGCTGCTGCCTTATTGATGTTACAGCCAGCAAGGCTACAGCTCAGATGGTGTCTGGGAGATGCTGGAGGTCCGTTTGTCTTGACTCTCACAACTCGCCTTCTCTACCCTCCTCCTTCCCAGGGTTGGGAGGAATTGGAGGGCGCTTTGTGCCTTGCTAGATGCCTTCGGCGCTTAGGGGCCCCTGGGCTTAACACGCCAGCTTGATTGTAGTCTGCTGGAGGAATGGGGAGCGCTGGATCAAGGTGATGGGGTCCAGATAGCAGGTGAAGAACAATAGGGGTGAAGGCGGTGTCCAGGGTCCTGTTTATATAGGCTCCTGGAAGGGGCTGTGTACTGGGAGCAGCCAATCAGGGCGCATTCCCTGACAGGTATGACAGTTTAGCTGGTCAGAGGCCATCTTTGATCATTCAATGGGAAGGGGAGGAGTGAGTGACTAGAATGTAGGCCAGGGGTCACCCAGAGTTCAGGTCCCCAGGCTGGTCCAAGAGACCCTAGTTTGGGGCTCCTTTCTTAGGAAACCCCAACAAGGGAGGGCACCACCAAACAGGGCTGAGGTAGGTAGCACATGGACTCCACGATGCCTCTCCAGCTCTTCCTGGGATTATATTTACAGAGCAAAAAGGCACAAAGTGCCCATCCTCATTAAGTCCCTGCGCTCTGTATTTTCATTGTTGTTGTTGTTAGGTGCTGTCGAGTCAGTATCCGACTCACAGCGACCCTCATAGGGTTTTCAATGGCTGCCTGTTTTGGGATTGCCTTTGGAGTGGATTGCCAGGCCCTTCTCCCATTTTTTGCCGTGCTGGGAATTGAACTCGGGACCTCAGAGACGGCAGCACAGCGCTCTACCAACTGAGCTAAATCCCAGCCTGCCCTCTGTATTTTCTGAGTAGCCGTTGCAAGGAGCTTCACCTAAAAAGAATTCTTCTGCTCACTAAGTCTTCCTAATGCCTTCCCCAACTTTAGATCAAATTCCACCATGTAATCTTAAACCCGGGCTGGGATTTAGCTCAGTTGGTAGAGCGTCGCTCTGCAGTCTCTGAGGTCCCAAGTTCGATTCCCAGCACCACAAAAATAGGAGAAGGATGAGGCAATCCACTCCCAAGCCAATCCCAAAGCAATCAGCCATTGAAAACCCTATGAGGGTCACTATGAGTTGGACACAACTTGACAGCACCTAACAACAACAACAACAACAACAACAAGCTTAAAACCACTATTTTGTTGACCTTTCCTGATCCATCAGGAAGAGGGCCATTTAGCAAGTGCCCAGCAAGCGCAAGATGTGTTCAAATGAAGGAACCAGACGATGTACCAAGCGAGAGAGTCAGCACCGCACACACACGCGTGTGCACGCCACACACACAAAGAGGGACATGACCCCAGGCTGCCCAAGTTCCCCTGAAAACATAGACGTTCTGTCTGCAATTAATTTCCAAAGACACACGTGGGAATTGCGGATGGGAAATTGAGTATGGGATTGTTAAGCTTAGCCTGGCTCCTGGACCCAGGCCTCATCAAACATCCTTTGCAGGGGGAAAGGGCTGCAATCCAATTCCCGCCACTGGTTTTACTGCCTGGTGGACATGGGCAGAGCCCAGCGGCCAGAAATCACTCCGACCAAGTGCGACAGGCTCCAGAGCATGCCGCCTCCCTCTGTGCCCAGCTCCGAACACAGACAGCCCTTTGCCATCTGAGAGAGTTGTGCGCCCACACAAGTGCACGCATGGCTGATGAAAAGCGGCTTGTTCCGAGCTGGTCGAAGGCTCAGGGACTCCCACGTGGCTCTGAGCTTCTTGACTGCAGAGTGGGCCCGGCCTCCAGGGGAGGCAGCCAGAAGCCAAAACGCAGCCCTGGCACTGAGCCAGGAGGTCCTTCCCAGCATGACACATTTCGCTGGGTTGGTGTTTTCTTTATCTACACAAAGAGGTAGATGCAGAGGGCCAAAGAATATGAGACCAGAAAGCCTTATTATTACCTGCACAAGGGGGCCATTGAGATTGACTAAAGCCGGCGCGATGCTTTGAAGATTAACGGGCCCATATAAACGCTCGTGTGTTATGAGGTTCCCCCCAACACTGAACAGAGCACGGAAGACTCGCATATAAAACGCAGCGAGGAGCCCTGGGCTCTAATTAATGCCATAAAGGTCTCCTTCTCAGATTCCATCTGGGCCCTTGCGGGAGGGCGCTGGAGAGCTGGCCCAGCCCTGTTTGCTCTGGACATAAAGGGGGACTGTGGCTGACACGGTCCTCAGAAACATCCCCGCATACAAAGCAGAAAACCAGAGAGAAGCGGGAAGGGGTCCTGTCGAGCCAATGGGGCCACTTTGGGACAACTGGGAAAATCAGTCCCCTGAGGGGATGAGGCCACGGGTCAACTTCTGGCCCCCTGTGCCAGCAACACGCTCTGATTTCCCCTCAGCTTTAATGGGGACAGACCGGAGGTGGCTCCGTGACTCCGGCAAGTCGAAAGCCCCAGGAACTAGAAAGCCCCCCTTCCCACGGGGCCACACCTCACACATGCGAGGGATCGTGCTGACCTCAGCAAGCTGCACAAGAGGAAAACAGAAACCAAGCCAAGGAGACAGGACGTTCCATGAAGCCCCAGTTACAGCACAGTACAAATCAGGACACAGCAGGGCTTAGCTGTGATCCAAGGGTCCCAGTGACCTGGTAGTGACAGACTACGTGCAATCTTCTCGTGCTTCCGTGGCACTGGCCTGTGCCGGGGTACACCATGGAGGGGAGCCAGGGTTAAGACGCCTGAGGAGGACCATGGAGAAAAATCAAGATCTGGCAAATGAATGAGTAATGACGATCGCGTTAGGGCTTTCGAGAGTCTTAAGTGAGGTTCACATCCTGTGCGGAGGTGTTGTAAGAAACACAGAAATAGCCGGGCACGGTGGCGCATGCCTGTAATCCCAGCGGCTCAGGAGGCGGAGGCGGGAGGATCACAAGTTCGAGACCAGAGGCAGTCTGCGTAACTTAGCGAGAACCTGTCTCAAAAAGCAAAAACATGGGCTGAGGGTGCAGCTCAGTGGTCCTGCACTTGCAGAGCATGCAGGTGCGAGGCCCTGGGTTCAACCCCCAGTACCACAAAAAAAAAAAAAAAAAAATATGAGAGAGAGAGAGAGAAACACAGAAATGACGCAGATAACATATGCCTTGGCTCCTGTGATGAGCTGGACCATGTCCCTCAAACTCCAAAGTCGAGGTACAAAAAAAATAACCCCTGCGTCTCAGAGTGTGGGTCTGTTGGAGACAGGGTGTTTACAGAGGTGATGAACTTCAAATGAGGCCATTGGGGCCAGGCTGACCCAATCTGGTTGGTGTCTTTATAGGAAGAGATTTGGGCACACAGAGGAAAGACCACAGGTTCTACAGTGGGGTGACCGTCTATGAGCCAAGGAGAGAGGCATCAGGAGAAATCAAACCTGGGAACACCGTGATCTTGGACTTCTGTCCCCAGAAGTGCAAGGAATTACACTTCTGTTATTGAAGCTCCACTTGCTTTGCTATGAAGCCTGAGCGAATGAACAGAGCTACTATCAGAGAGCCAGGAGCCTTGGGACTTCCCCAGCCTAGGCAGGACATGCCCCACTCAGGGGCCTGGATGAAGCAATCCCAGCCCAGGCTCTAAGACACTATCTCAGACCCTGGCTCTGCAGTTCCAGGAGTGAGTGGGTGAGGAGAGACAGAGGGAGCAGGCTCATGGTGTTGCCCCTCCTCCAGGCAGCCTTCCGTGACTGCTACTCCAGCCAGCAGCCCTTGGAGGGAAGCCCAGTTTCTGCATAGTGTGATCCACTGGGTATAAAACATCTGGAAGGAAAACAGTAAGGAGACCCTCAAAATAACACAAGTGTAACTGCCGTGTGATCCAGCTGTCCCACTTCTGGGGATTTATCCAAAGGAAATGAAGTCAGTGTGCCAAAGAGACACTTGCACGCCTATGTTTATGGCCATGCTATTCACAATGGTCAAGATGTGGAACCAGCCTCAGTGTCCATCAGCGGATGAGTGGAGAAAGCCAAGGAGGTCCACATTCACCGTGGCATACGAGTCAGCCTCAAAAAGAAAAGAAAGCTTGTCATTTGCAACAATATGGGTGCGTCTGGAGCACAGGATATGAAGTGAAATAAACCAGCTATAGAAAGACAAAAGCCACAGCTTCCTGCTCATATGTGAAAGCTAGAGAAATTGAGCCCTTAGAAATGGACACTAACGTGGTGGTCACCAGAAGCTGGGGAGGGTGGAGGGGAGGTAGAGGGACAGAGAGGAGTTAGCAGATGCAGGGCCACAGCTAGATAGGAGGAAGGACTTACGACGTTCTATAGCACAGTAGGATAGCTGTGACCAACAACAATTAAACGTATGTTTCCAAAGAGATCACAGAGAGGATTCTGAACGCCCAACACAAAGAAATGGTAGATGTCTGAAGCCACAGATATACCAATTACCTTGACCTGACCATATCATATTGTATATGTGGATTGAAATGTCACACCATACCCCATAAATTGTTGTTGTTGTTAGGTGCTGTCAAGTCGGTATCTGACTCATAGCAACCCTATGTACAACAGGTGAAACACTAAGTTTGTCAGTGCTTCTCTGCTATTCATAGGGTTTTCAATGGTGGATTGATTTTTTGGGAGTGGGTTACCGGGTCCTTCTCCCAAACCTACAGTACATGGTGTTCCCAGGCGGTCTCCCATCCAAGTGCTAACCAGGCCTGACCCTGCTTAGCTTCCGAGATCTGATGGGATTGGATGCCACCGGGCTACGGCTATAGGCTGTACCCTATAAATACATACACATATTATCTATGTTAGTGAAAAATTACAGTTAGACCAAAAAAATTTGGATGGCTTTGGAGACGGCAAACAATATCACATTGCTGGAGTGTCTTTGGCTGCAATAAATAGCCTGGGGAGGAGAAGGAACTTGTTCCAGAGCCCAGCATTCCAGGGAAGTGGACAAGGATAACACGGAGCTTTCCAAACAAAAGGAGGAAGAGGCTGAGATAACGGGTTCCGATGCTGGGATAACAAATGGCGGAAATGATCCGTTCCTCGCTACTCTCACATGTGCGTTTCCCCCCATGTGTAAGAACTCACGTCTGTACATCCCAGTACCCTGGGTCACCCCAGTCAAAGACAGGGACTTAGTTCACAAGTAGTTGCATCTATAGGTAGCAAACTCTTGTGTGTGTACATTGGTGATGGTGTATTTTACACATATTTTCACATACACTGTTTGGTTTCAAGGCTGCTTTAAGTTTAAGGGATATTAAAAATACTGAGACAAAAACGCTAAGGAGTCCTTGGTGTTCTTCTAGGATACTGAAGAAATGAAAAGTATTTCTAGAAGAAAACTATTCCTCAAACATATTAAAGATCGTACCATCAGCGCAGTGCTCTGTATGTTATGAGACCACGAGAGGACTTGACTGGATCAATACGTGAATCAATCATGGGCAGTCAACAAATATTGTTAGAAGGCTAGTTTAAAAAGGGGAGAAGGGCCTGGCAATCCACTCCCAAGGCAATCCTGAAGCACTCAGCCATTGAAAACCGTATGAGGGTCGCTATGAGTCGGATACCCACTCGAAGGCACCTAACAACAACAACAACAAGTTTAACAAGGGCTAAATGAATGAATGGATGAAGTCAGGGATGAGGATACTGTATATTCCAGTGAGCATAATCATGAACCCTCCAAATAATCTCCACTGGTGCGTACTCTATTACTGACACCCTGAGTTCGGGAGTACCCGTCTCCATTTTCTTCCTCTCATCTCCTTTTCTGAAGTCTCTAACAGATGAATGGAAGCATTCCTGGGCACACATAATACCTGGAACCCGGCCTTGGCACACACTCCTTCTCTTTGCCACTTTCTCTGATGCTTGGCTCTGGCCTCCATCTGTCCCCAAATTATGGCCAGGCAGCTATGGCCTCCAACTGCCCAGAAGTCAGTTAATCCCGGGATTAGCAACATGCCTTGGACCTGGATGGGCAGAACTTTGCCTTTCAAAGAGTTTTTCATTGAGTCTTTCCGTATTATTTCATAGACTCTGAGAACGAATTCTGTCTTTGTCTCTGTCTGTCTCCCTCTCTCACTCTCTGTCTCTCTCTCTGTCTCTCTGTTTCTCTCTCTTCCTCTCTCTCTCTCTCTCTCTCTCTCTCTCTCTTTTTCTCACACACACACACACGCACACATACATTTGCCACACCTACGCACCCCATTTGAGCAATCCGGGTCCTCACCTCTGAGACAGGGCGGGGCGAGCCCCGAGTCCCTGCTGATTGCTAACACCTGCACTGGCTCCAACCTCCCGTCCAACCCAGAACATCCCCTCTTCCTGCACAGCACCGTCATCCTGCATAGGAAGGAACGGCCTCCCGCCTGTCCTTCCCATCAGCCCTCATCCTCTCTTTGCCAACGTTTGCCCGCGCCCCGCTCCTGAGGACGGGGGGCTACGTCCAGACAAGCGAACGTGCCCCCAAGGCTTCTGAGTGTGCATGTGAACTGCTGGGCTCTCATTCCGGATGACTCTGCGCATGGGACTGTGCTGGGGTTTTTCTTGCAGAAAAATATTCCAGATGACTTACTGGCAACAAATGCCGATGTCTTAGCAATCAATTAGATTAGATCATCCTGCCCGAAAAGGAAGAGAGCCGGGAGCCTCTCACACACACGTGGGCATCAGCGTGTGCTCTCTCGCACTGTCTCTCTCTCTCTCTCCTCTCTCTTCTCTCTCTCCTCTCTCTTTCTCCTCTCTCTCTCTATCTCTCTCTCTCTCTCCATGGTCTTGTCCAGCCCAGGGTCTCTCATATGCTCCCCATTCCCACCTCCCCGAGCCCCTCCAGCACTGGCGAAGTGAGGCTCACTGACCCTCAGAGCCCCTGATCCCCACCAGTCTCAGCCGGGACTCTAGCTCTGGGAAGGGAGTCGAGAGCGTTCTCCACGCTGGGCTGAGCACAAGATCAGGAGGGCAGATGGATGGCCTGGCTGAGTGGACACACCCGGCATCCTCAGAGGGCAGGAGAGGCAGAGGGAGGGCCGGGTTCTGGGGTCCCACTCCCCCCATGAGCAGGCAGCAATGCTGCTCATCCCATAAGGACCAAGGAGGAAGAGCTGGTCTGAGAGGTCAGGACTGGGAAGTGTGGCCTGCGGCACGTGAGGGTCAAAGGCAATCAGAGAAGAAACCTGCAAAGATGGCTAGCAAGGACGGGTTTGGAAACCTTTCACATACTCACCCTAACTAAGTCCCTTCTACGCGCCAGGTACCAACCTAGTCACCAGGCTGCACAGTGATAAACAGAGAAGTCCCACACCATGGAGTTGGCCTGACATGGGAGAGCCTGAAGGACAGACAAAAGACAGAAATAAAACATCTGGGATGTCAGGCAGCAGGATGCTATGGAAAAAAATCAAGCAAGGCTGGGAAATAAAGTGTTGGGTGTTTGCAAATTATTTGTTGTTATTATTGTTAGGTGCCCTCAAGTTGGATCTGACTCCTAGTAACTCTATGTACAATAGAACAAGACCACTACTCGACACTGTGCCATGTCTGTCTCTATTGTCAGTGCTTTTCTGCTATTCACAGGGTTTTCAATGGCACATTGTTTCTGGAGTGGGCTGCTGGGTCCTTCTCCCAAGCCTGCTACAACCGATGTTCCCAGGTGGTCTCCTACCCAAGGAATAACCAAGCTTGATCCTGCTTCCTTCTGAGATCTGATGAGGTCAGACACCAGGGTAGTGTGGCTGTAGACGGTTGCATATTAGTTGTTGTTGTTGTTAGGTGCCATCAAGTTGGAGTTGGGTCCAACTCATAGCGACCCTATGTACAGCAGAATGAAACATTCCCCAACACAGTGCCAGGCACGTAATTTTTTGTTTGTTTGTTTAAGCCCATTGTTGCAGATACTGTGCCAATCCATCTAGTTAACGTGTTCCTTTTTTTCATTGACCCATCATCTTCCAAACATGATGTCCTTCTCCAGGGATTGGTCCCATCTGACAACATGTCCAAAATATGTAATATGCAGTCTAGCCATCCTTGCTTCCAAGGAGCACTCTGGTTGCTCTTCTTTTAGGACAGATCTGTTGGTTCTTCTGCCGTCCATGGTGTATTCAATATTCCTCTCTAGCACCATAATTCAAAAGCATCAATTCTTCTCCTGTCTCCCTTATTCAATGTTCAGTTCTCATACCATATGATGCGACTGATGATACAATGGCATGAGTCAGGCGCACCTTCGTCTTCAATGTGATGTCTTTACTTTCCAACCCTTTAAAGAAGTCTTTTGCAACAGCTTTTCCCAATATAATGTGCCTTTTGATTTCTTGACTGCCTCTTCCGTGGTTGTTGATTGTAGAACCAAGCACAGCAAAATCTTGGGCAACCTCTATCTTTTTTTCCGTTTATCATGAAGTTTCTCACTGACCCAGTTGTTAAGGATTTTTGTTTTGTTGACGTTGCGGCACAATCCATACTGAAGGCTGCGTTCCTTGATCTTCATCAGTAAATGTTTCAAATCCAGGAAGTGTTTCAATCACCAAGGGCCAACATGACAAAGCACCATAGGCCGGGCAGCTGAAAGAGCAGACGTTTATTTTCTCACACATCTGGAGGTCAGAAGTCCAGGATCAAGTCGTGGATGGGACTGGTTTCCGCTGAGGCCGCTCTCCCAGGCTGGGAGCTGCTGCTTTCCGCCTGGCCCTCCCAGGGTCCTCTTTCGTGTGTCTGTGCCCCATGTCTTCTCGTGCAGCAGCTGCAGGTTGGGTTAGGACCCACCCAGTGACTCATTCTGCCTTCGTCACTCCCTTAAAGGCCGCCCTCCTCATGTGGCTGTGTGCTGGGGTATTGCGGGTTGTTGTTGTTGTTGTTAGGTGCCGTCGAGTCGGTATCTGACCCATAGCGACCCTCTGTACAACAGGGGAAACACTATTGTCAGTGCTTCTCTGCTGTTCATAGGGTTTTCAATGGTAGATTGATTTTTGGGAGGGGGTTGCCAGGTCCTTCTCCCAAGCCTACAGCTTCTGGTGTTCCCAGGCGGTCTCCCATCCAGGTACTAACCAGGCCCGACCCTGCTTAGCTTCCGAGATCTGACGGGATC
>VMDO01032156.1:0-12699 GCA_007922755.1 Pedetes capensis
AAAATGTAATTCAGATATTTCAAAAGAAATATGCTTTTTTGGCAGGAGGGATGCTTGATTATTATTTCTAGGAGTCATGATGTGAAACATATTCTTTACTTTGAAATTACATGAACAATTTACTTGACTGGATCTCTAGGCATTGCAGTTTTTACAACCCCTTAAATATAATATCCAACAACAAATGATTTTACATTCCATTGTTCAAGATTTCTTGATTATAGCCATTTAGCTTTATAAAAGATGATTAGAAATACTGCGATATTTATTTAAATCTCATTTGTAAGGTCTATGATTCCCAATTATTATTATGCACATAAAACTCTTTTGCTATACATATTAATTTTGACTAATATATATTTTATATGTATATTTACAAATAAGTAAATTTATATTGCCAAGAT
The DNA here is from genome assembly GCA_007922755.1 of Pedetes capensis. Classification (NCBI taxonomy): domain Eukaryota; kingdom Metazoa; phylum Chordata; class Mammalia; order Rodentia; family Pedetidae; genus Pedetes; species Pedetes capensis. The sequence continues at coordinate 405 of VMDO01032156.1, forward strand.
AGCTAAGAATGATTCTATGTGAAATTCAGACTGAAATTATTTAAAGCCTTTCCTAATTACTTTGTAATTTACACATCCCTACAATCTATTGGTTTATGCAATTTGGCAATGGCTCTTCCAAAGAAGTAGCAGAAATTCTGAGCACTCACAAGATGGCAGTAGTGTAACATTAATGTTAATAAGGCCTGTCATTTAAAATCAAAACAAGTCTTGAACTGCAAATAGAAAAATTATCCTCAAATACTAAACATGGGACCCAGGCCTAAATATAATGATCAGAAATATATATGTATTTGATATAAATATAATATAGTTAGCTTGGAGGAAGCCGGTTATATGAAATCTCATAAAAATTTATTTTCTACTGACTTTTTTCATGAAAAGTTGATACCAAGAATACTTTTGATCCCTTACCCACTCATGCAAATGTGTTGGAGCAAAGTATACCCTTAAATATATTTTTCACAAATTTGATTTTACAAATTCAACAGCTACCATAAATTCTGTACAGGACAAAAACAAATATGCACAACTTGCTTTCAAATTGTGAGAGAAGGTAGCAATATGTGAAATCACACAATAAGGTTGTTAGTGTCAGAAAGCTCCCTGCCAAAATTATACTCATTTTAGCACGATACTTAAATTATCCAAGCCATAATTTCAACCTATATAATATGTACAGAACCAAATCCATTTTATATGATAACTTTGGTAAACAATGGATGCATATCTGTTATTGCCACTGACATTAACATTTGCTGTACATGTGTAGCATATGTTCTCATCATTGCATTTTCTATCAGCATCAGGTCTGTCAACCCAAGATTAGTATGTTCTTATGAGCCATGTGGCAAAAATTGCTGCATTCTTTCCACAAGACAAACATGCTATTTGTGTGATCACCATTTCTCCAATTTATTTTCATATTCTGTATGAGTTGCTGGTAAATTGAATCCAATCCCTGTATTGTTATCACAAGGAGCCTTCTCAGATTGGCTTTTACTCAATTTTTTACTATTTATCTGGATTTATCCTTGTTACTTCTGTTGACCACTTGTTACTCAGAGCAAGATTACTGACTTCCTTTCTCCTTTTCCTTTACATTCATTCAGTATGAAAGTTTTCGTTTTTGGTTTGTTTGTTAGTAACATGTTCTTGCTATGCAGCCCAGGGTGATCTCAAAATCAAAATCCTCCTGCCTCAGCCTCCTGAGTCCTGGGATTATATGTCTGAGTCACCTGCCATGCTCAATATCACAATTTCTAACAGAAAAAAAAAATAGCCTTAATTTTGTTGTCCATTTTATTACCAAATTGTCCCAGTGGACATATATTTACATGTTGTAAACAAATATTAATAACTAATTTTATATGGCCAAATCTTATTAGACATATTAGTAAAATATTTAAGGTATTATTCTGGATGAGTTTAGAGGTACTGTTTTGCATCTAGTTGTTGAATAAGATTTTAAATATTGAGAGATATTACTTACTAAGGTATGAAGGACCAAACATCTCACTCTCAAAATAATTAGGTATTAAATAACCTATGAGTAGCAGAGAAGCAGTATCAAATATTGTGCTAGAAAATGAGTCCCCCCCACCCCCCGGCTGGAAGACATTCAAGAAATAATTGCGGAAGAATGCTCCTCAAAGCAGTTGTTGTTGTTAGGTGCCGTTGAGTCGGTATCCGACTCATAGAGACCCTCATAGGGTTTTCAATGGCTGAGTGCTTCGGGATTGCCTTGGGAGTGGATTGCCAGGCCCTTCTGCCACCTCAAAGTAGAGTCCATTTTAATAATGGGAATGGATTAAAGCCCCTGGGACCTCCTTTTGCTAATGTGGCACAACTGAAAATGAGAAGAAATAAGGTAGGGGCATCACTGGACTCAAAACAAGAAATGGTCATGTGCATGGCAATTTTGGGTAGTATTTTTTCTGTTGTACATAGGGTCATTATGAATGGCATCTGACTGGATGGCATTCAACAGGTATGGCCCAAACGCACAAAAAAATTACACATATAAAAATAATTTAATTCAAAATATTACCATAGATGAACATATCCATGTAACCACTACAAAGGTCAAAAACTAAAACATTGCCTCACAAATATATTCTATTCCTTAATTGACTACTACATCCTTCTTCACTCCCAAAAGGAGTTACTACCAACCTCAAAAGCTATATTACCTTACCTTTGCCTACTTTTAAACTTCATACAAATGGAGTCATGTTGTTGTTGTTAGGTGCAGTCAAGTCAGTATCCAACTCATAGCGACCCTACGTACAACAGATGACACACTATTTTCCTGCTTCTCTGCTATTCATATATGGTTTTCAATGACTGGTTTTGAAGTTTTTTTAATCAAAATTATACTTAAATAATTCATCTGGATTTTTATATAGCTATGTTGTTGTTGTTAGGTGCTGTTGAGTCATATCCAACTCATAGTGACCCTCACAGGGTTTTCAACTGCTGATTGTTTCAGGATAGCCTCTGGAGTGGATTGTCCTGTCCTTCTCTTATTTCTGTGGCACTGGGAATCAAACCCAGGACCTCAGAGACCACAGAGTGGCACTCTACCAACTGAGCTAAATCCAAGCTGTTTATATAGCTATGTTATTGTTGTTAGGTGCCATCAAGTCAGTATTCAACCCATAGCAACCCTCCGTACAACAGGGGAAACACTATTGTCAGTGCTTCTCTGCTGTGCATAGGGTTTTCAATGGCAGATCCATTTTTGGAGGGGGTTGCCAGGTCCTTCTCCCAAGCCTACAGCTTCTGGTGTTTCCAGGCGGTCTCCCATCTAGGTACTAACCAGGCCTGACCCTGCTTAGCTTCCGAGATCTGACAGGATCAGATGCCACAGGACTGCAGGCTATATAGCTACAGTATATTCTATTTCACTGGTATATAATTGTATGTTTAATGAAGAGAGTACAATTTATGTATACATTCAACAGTAGGTGAAAATTTAGGTTGTTTCAAGTTTAAGGCTGTGTTTAAAAAGTCTAATAATTAGTTTTATGAATTTCTGTGGTATGGGAAACTATAGGCAAAATTGTTACCAATTATATATGTTCAATTTTATTAGAAAATGCAAGTCTTCCAATATTGTATTATCAACTTAAACTTTCAATTAGCAGTATTTGAGACTTCAAATTGCCTCACAGATTGTTTGTAGTTTTAATTTTAAATACTCTGGTAATTGTGTAGCTTAATCTTAGTCAGTGTAAGGATTTTTAGAACACTTTAATTTAAATTGTTTAAACACTCAAAAAATTGGAAAGAACTATAGAGTTACCTCCCACAATTAGTGTTTTGCAGTGTTTGCTTCAAATTCTATCTATCCCCCAGTCAGTCCTCGTAGCCACCTTCAACTCATGTTAACTTTTAAATGTAATTTAAAATTATAGATTCTATGTCAACATGTTGTTAGGTGCCATCGAGTCATGACCGACTCATAGCAACCCTCATAGGGTTTTCAATGGCTGACTGTTTTCGGGATTGCCTCGGGAGTGGATTGCCAAATCCTTCTCCCATTTTTGCGGTGCTGGGAATCAAACTTGGGACCTCAGAGGTTGCAGAGCAGCGCTCTACCAACTGAGCTAAATCCCAGCCCATGTCAACATATAGCCCCTAAATATTCTTGTATGTTCTTTATGAATTATATTTGGCTATTTGTTTATGCTCTTTTTGATAGATAATTACACATAAATAAAACCCAGAATTCTTAAGTTTCTCAATGAGTTTTAATGTATAAGGAAACTAAGTCAAAATCTTATAAAGATAAAGAATAGCACAGTTACCACTGAAAGAATTTTCAAACTCTTTCCCATTAATTCCTCTGCACACTCTGCACCCTACCACAACAAGCAATCATTATTTTGCCTCTTCTTATATTTAAGTAAATGGAATTATACTACTAGTATTTTTTTCTATAAGGCTTTTAATTAACCTAAAAAATACTGGTATTTTTTACAGCTTTACCAAATGTGGTTAAGGGGAAAAAATTCATTGCAAAATATATAAATTGATATACTTTGAAACAGCCTTTAGCTCTTTTTAAGACCCCCTTCTTGCCTGTCCCAAATCCTCATCCCTAGGGAAACACCAATGTGTTCTTTCTCATTATAGATGTATGTAGTTTAGAATTTCACAAAAATGGAGTCTTACAACGTAAACTCTTTATTTTTTTATGAATTCTTTCAATCCTTATATATTTTGAGAATCATTTATGTTGTCTTTGTCAAATTCATTTTTATTTATGGCAAATATTCTGTTATGGGTGTACCCACACACATGAAATATGTGTTTTTGTTTAGCTATTGATGGGCATTCGACTTGGTTGACATTTTACCTATTACAAATAAAGCAGCTCTGAACATCTTGTTCAAATCATATTAATACATGCTTCCAATTCTTTTCAATCAGTATTTAGATGTGGAATGACTGAGCCATATAGTAGATGAAGATTTGAATAAGAACGTGCTTAGAGATTTCTGAGCCTGCAGCCTTAGCCCTGTGGCATGGGTCCCGCCAGATCTCAGAAGCTAATCAGGGTTGGGCCTGGTTAGTACTTGGATGGGAGACCACCTGGTAACACCACGTGCTGCAGGCTTGGGAGACGGACCTGGCAACCCACTCCCAAAAATCAATCGGCCATTGAAAACCCTATGAACAGCAGAGAAGCACTGACAATAGTGCTTCACCTGTTATATGTAGGGTCGCTACCATGAGTCAGATACCAACTAGACGGCACCTAACAACAACAACAAGAGATTTCTGCATAATTCTAACTAGCCATGTATGAGATTCTAGTTATTTTGCAAACTTGCCATTACTTCATATACCCAAATTTTATTTTAGTCACTCTAATTTAAACATACTAATAGATAATAATTATTTTATTTTATATTCCCATGACTACTTACGGTGATAATATTTTCCTATGTATGTTACTCATCTGGGTAGCTTCCTTTAAAAAGTGTCTATTCAAGGACTGGAAAGGTTTCTCAGCAGAACAGTATTTGTCTAGCATGTGTAAGGCTCTGGGCTTGGTGCCTGGAGCATGGAAACAAAAGATGTACAAATCATTTGCTCATTCCCTGAATTTTTGTTTGTTATTCTATCAAGTTTTTATAAATGGGATAATCTCCACTTAATTAGAAATATATTTGATTCTGATAATTAAATTCTATAAAGTCAATCTCAACACTGAATTAGTGAATTTTGAAGCATTGATTTTGGCAACTTGTATCATCCTTTATTTATTTAGTCTATCTAGAGTATTATGATTTTATCAATCTTCACAAACCATAGACTTTATTTTCCAAGTTCATTATGTTTTATATATTTTTTGAATTTGACTACACCTTTTAGTATTTCCCCTTTTATTTTCTGGCTACACAAGTGTTATTGTTGTTTTGTTTTGTTTTGTTTGGCCCTGCCTTGTTTTTTCCCCTTCTTTCTCTGCATTCTTAAAGTGGAAGCAGAGTGGGTCATCCTTTCTTCTTTTCTGTAAGGGCATTCAATGCTCTAAGTCCCTTCCTGTGTACTGTGTTAGTTGGTTAGTTATTTCTTAAGATTTTGATATTTTGTTTTCGTTTTCATCCATTTCAAACATTTCAATTATCTGTTTTATTTCTTGTGACATGAATTAGGTAGAATTTTTCCCCTCTAAAATTTACATGTTAGAGCTCCAACCTCTAGTGCCCCAGAATGTGACTGTTATTGGAAAATAAGGAATTAAAAAGGAAATTGTGGCTAATGCCATAAAGATGAGTTTTAATCCAATCTGACCATGGTCCTTGTGATAAGGCAGAAACATGGATGCGCAGACACCACACAACCCTGTGCACAGAGCAAAGACCATGAGAGAGCACAGTGAGCAGCCCCCATCAGCAAGTCAAGAAGAGGCCTCAGAAGACAGAAAACCTATTAACACTCTGAGCTTAGATATCTAGGTTCCAGCTGGGCGTGGTGGTATATACCTGTAATCCCAGCGACTCAGAAGGCAGAGGCAGGAGGATTGCAAGTTTGAGACAAGAGGCAGTCCATATAATCTAGAGAGACCCTGTCTCAAAAAGTAGGGAAAAAAATGGACTGAGGATGCAGTTCAGTGGTCCAGCACTTGCAAAGCATGCAACTGTGAGGCCCTGGGTTCAAACCCCAGTACCACAAACAAGCAAACAACACAAAAAGATTTCTAGCTTCCAGAACTATGAGAAAATCCTTTCTGTTGTTTAAGAGACCAGTCTTTGGTATTTTGTATGACAGCCCTAGCAACCTAACACACATATGTTATCTAGAAATCTGTTGTTTAGTTTCCAAATATATGAGGATTTTGCAAATACATCTCTGTTATTGATTTCTCATTTAATTTCATGGCAGTCAGAATACAATTAATAACTTAAATTCTTTTAAATTTAGTGACAGTAGTTTTATTATTATTTTTTTCAGTACTAAGGGATTAAATTCAGAGCCTGCTGTGGGCTAAATACTCAACTTCTGAGGTATACTCCCAGTCTTGTTTTTTTTGTTCATTTGTTTGTTTGTATGTTTGTTTTTTTGTTGAGGTAGGCTCTCACAAAGTTGCACAGGTTGCCTCTGGCCTCAGCTTGAGATCCTGTTGCCCTTCTGCCTCTACCTCCTGAGTTTCTGGGTATGGACCAGACTTTTTGTTGTTAGGTATGGACCAGACTAGAATATATGCTTTATTTTTATGTGAGGTACTCTATAAATTTCAATTAAATCAAACTGATTGACAGTATTACTCAAGAATCCTATGTATTTACTGAATTTCTCTCTCTCTCTCTCTCTCTCTCTCTCTCTCTCTCTCTCTCTGCTTTATCCATTTTGGGAACAAGCCTATTGAAATATGAGGGGGATCCAAAAAAGAAAAAGAAAAGAAAAGAAAAAAATGAGAAATGAACAAGAAAACAATCATCATCAGTTTCTCTGATGTGAGAGGAATTATATACTCAGAATTTGTTCCTCCAGATCAAATGGTCAAGCAAAGTTTTTATTCTTTCAAAGATTTGAAGTTATGTCACTCTTTGTTGAACAAATAAACTGAGTTGTGGCAATAGGTACCTGGTTCTTTTATCATGACAATGCACTTGACTTCACCAAGATTAGTGTTTCATCAATTTTTGACCCAAAACAGCCTGACTGTTGTGCCCTACCCTCCCTATTCACAGGCTTTAGCCCTACGACTTTTGTTAGCTTTATTTCTTTGGGAGAAAAAGGTCCTCAAGGGGAAAGTTTTGCTATGTGGAAGAGGTGAAAAAATAAACAAACAACAATAACAAAAAAGCAGAATCTAAAAAGATACCAAAATTTTTGCAGTGCAAAAAAGTCTCCATTGGTGTTCTGTATCAAAAGGAGAATACTTTGCAGGAAACTGAAGTTTGACCATGTAAAAACAAATACACAACTTTTTATAAATAAATCCCATGTTTTTATGTGTGCTCCTTCATGTTTGACTACAATTGTGTTGTTAGATGCCATGGATTCAGTGTCCAACTCATAGTGGTCCTATGTATGACAGGTTTAACACTGTTAGCATGCGCCTCTGGTATTCATAGGGTTTTCAATGGCAGATTGGATTTTTTTTTGGGGGGGGCTGGGTTTTTGTGTCCTTCTTCCAAGCACCTGGTGTTCTCAGGTGGGCTCCCATCCAAGTACTAACCAGGCTTGACCCTGCTTAGCTTCTAAGATCTGATAGGACCAGATGCCACAGTGGTATAGCTGCAGGTGACTACAGTTGTAAATTTGTGTAATTATTCTTATAGTTCTTTTAATTTATACTTCATGTGCTTCAATTTCCATTATAGGTACATTGATATTTATAATTAATTCCTTCTAATAAGTTCCCCCTTTTATCATTATAAAACAATCTCTTTATTCATGGTAGTATTGATGGATAAAATATACCTTGTCTGATACAGATATAGTCTCTCTAGCTTCCTTCAGTGCCTGCAGCCATACCACTGTGGCATCTGATCCCATCAGATCTCTACATTTTATTTACTATGCAAAAAAATGTGACTGTGTGGATCATAAAAAATTATGGATGCTACTGCAAAGAATGGGAATACCAGAGCACCTAATTGTATTAAAGTTGAGAAAGGTGTGCATCAGTGCTGTATCCTTGCACTGTATCTCTTCAATTTCTATGCTGGGCAAATAATCTGAGATGCTGGACATTATGAAGAAGAATGAAGCATCAGGATTGGAGGAATACTAATCAACAACCTGCATAATTCAGATTACACAACTCTGCTTCCTGAAAGTGAAGAGAATTTGAAACATTTACTGGTGAAGATCAAAGAACATAGCCTTCAGTATGGATTGCACCTCAATATTAACAAAATAAAAATCTTCACAATGGGGTCAGTAAGTAACTTCAAGATAGATGGAGAAAAGATTAAAGTTGTCCAAGATTTTACTTTTCTTGGCTGTACAATCAAAAATCATGGAAACAGCAGTAAAGAAATCAAAAAATGCATTGCATTGCAAAAAGCTGGAGCTAAAGATATCTTTAAAGTATTGAAAAGTAAAGATGTCACATTGAAGACAAAGTGACACCTGACTCATGCCATGGTATTTTCAGTCATATCATATGATTGTGAATGGAACAGGGGAGGCGAGAAGAATTGATGCTTTTGAATTATGGTGCTGGAGATGAATATTGAATATACCATGGACTGCCAAAAGAACCAGCAGATATGCCCTAGAAGTGCAACCAGAGTGCTCCTTGGAAACAAGGATAGCTAGACAGTGTCTTACATATTTTGAACATATAGTCAGGAGGGACCAATCCCTGGGGAAGGACTTCATGTTTGGGAAAGCACGGAGAGTGGCAGGTCAACCAAAAAAGGGAAAATCCTCAACTAGATGGATTAACACAGTGTCTGCAACAATGGGCTTAAACATAAATAAGATTGTGTGCCTGGCACAGCATTGGAGAGTGTTTTGTTCTGCTGTATATAGGGTCTTTATGAGTTGGACCTGACTCGAAGGCATGTAACAGCAACAGTTTCCTTCAGCTTGATGCAAGTATGGTACCTCTTTTCCCATTCTTTTGCTGTTAACCTTTTTTGGTTTTATTATTTAAATGGATTTTCTATAGGTACAATTGGGTGCATTTTGCTTTACTTTGATCTAATTTGAAAATATATATTTTTAAATTTTGAGTTCATACTTTATGTGTGTTTCTTAATAATAGTCCCTTTCCTGGGTTGTAGGGAATTTAACTTACTAGCCTCCCAAGGGACATCTTCTTCACTTTGGTTCATTTAGTGTCAAAGATGATTCTCAGGAGTCTCAGAAAATACGTACTGTTGAAGCAGTTTATTCTGGCAGCACTCTTATAAAATTAGTAGCAGGAATAGACCAGTGCCATAGGCGAGACATATCAAGTGTCAAATCACTTCACTTAGAGGGTCTCTGTTTCCAGACCATACTCAGAGTTTCGAAAATATTTCTGTCAGTTTACTTCATTTGTTTGAGACTGCAGTATTTACCTAGTCCTGGTTACTTTAGCTAGTTCTGAAGTGGATATCTATTTAGATAAAGATTTGAGGCAGTTTCTACAACTGTATACATGAATTCAAACTGATTAATGAAGACAATGAAAGAAGAGATAAAAATCTTCAATTGAGAAATGGAATCAAGTGAAAAATACAAAACTGGCAAGTTAAACTTCTGCCAAGTTAAAACTGGCAAGTTAAAAATTCTGAAAAAAAAACCATACTACTTGCATCTTAACTGCAAATCGGAGATTACTTAAAAAAAGATCAGTGAACTTGATCATAGATATTATTTAATCTGAAGGACAGAAAAAAAATGTTTGAAAGCAAATTCTGATCTTCATAGATGTGACATACTGAATAGACCTATATTTGAAGGAAATTATCAGAAAGAAACTAATTAATGTGCTAATTAACCATTTGGATACTATTTTTGTATCTTGCCTATATGTTTTTAGAATTGTCTCTGTCTTCTTACTGCTTTAGGGAAGATCTTCACCTGTACTAAATACAAGCACTGTGTTAGTTACATGCATTGGATATATCTCCTTCCAAGTGTGTGTTTTCTTTTTCAAAGACTTTATGAATATATATGTGTAACTTTTCTCATTTTTATTTGTTTGGTATTGTATCCTGTAAAATAATTTTTGCTCCCTCAATTTCATGGAAGTGCTTTTCTTCTCAAAACGTTATTATTTATTTTCTTCCATTTAGATCTACCTCCTATTTGAAATGTAGTTTGAACACAATGAATCATTTAATAAATCATTATTGAGAAGATTGTTCTTTCCCTAGTACTCTATCATAAATCAAGTATTTGTACACATAAATCCATTTCTATGTGCTGAACCTCTCTATTGCTTATGATTTCATAATACTTTACTTTTACATATACAAACTTTATATAAGTCATGATACATGGTGGGGTTTACTTTTTTTTTCCAATACTGAGAAATGAAGCCAGGACCTTATGCATCTGAGGCTAGTGCTCTACCACTGAACTTCAACTCTAGTCCCTTTCTTTTTTTTTACTTTGATAAAAGATCTCACTAAATTTCATAGGCTTCCTCTGTCCTTGAACTCACAATTCTCCTGCCTCAGCTTCCTGAGTCACTGTAGTTACACATATGTGCCATGGCACCTGAGTCATATTTTTGTTAAATTATTCTTGCTTGTTTTAGACATAGAAATCTACATTTCTATATAGATTTTAGATTGAGGTTATAAATTCTCACAGTAAAATCTTGCTGAATTTTAGTTAAGTGTGTTGGCACGTGTCTCTAGTCCCAGCAATTGAAAAGTAGAGAATCATGAAATCAAGGACAGCATAGGTTATATAGTGTGACCTTGTCAAAAAAGAAAAATTAAAACAAAAATGTTGAGATTTAAATTAAGTTTACATTAAAATTTAGAAACAAGTGTACATAGCTCATATTTTTAAAAAATTCTTTTTCTAATTACTCAACTTAGTATATCATTCTAAATTCTATTTTAAATTGGATCAAAGGAAATTTAGAATGCTAATATTACAGAAGAAAACTCAGGCACTGTGGAACACACGTGTAATCTCAGCAACTCAGGAGGCTGAGGCAGGAAGACTGCTTACTCAAGATAAAAGGCAGCCTGCAAAATTTAGTGAGACCCTGCCTCAAAATAAAAAATAAAGAGACTGGGAGTGTGGCTCAGAGATAGTGTTTGTAAGGACCTGGATTCAAGTACTAAAAGAAAAGGAAGAAGGAGGAGGAAGAGGAGGAGGAGGAGGAGGAGGAGGAAGAAGAAGAAGAGGAGGAGGAGAGAAGGAGAAGGAGAAGAAAAGAAGGAGGGGAAGGAACCAGATGTGGCAACACATGCCTATGATCCTAGTACTCTGGAGACTGAGAAAGAAAGTTTTTGAGTTCCTAGCCAGCCTGCACTATGTAGAGAGAGCCTGGAATTGTGTACTTAGACTTTTGAATAATTTTGGAAATGTTAAGAATAATGAGGACTCTTAAAGATGGACTAAAGTACATAACATTATGATATCACTTTGAGATTTGAGGGTCCCAGTTTGAATCAGAAATGCCCCATCCAGGCTCAGGTTTTAAGCGGTTAAAACATAGCTGGCAGTGGTATTTTGAGAAGTTGTAGAAATTTGGGTGGTAGGATCCAGATGGAGGGAGTTGGTCACTGGTGGAGGATGCTAGTGCTAATATTATCCTTGTCCCCTTCCTGCAAGTTCCCTCCCTTTCCTGTTGACCATGATGTGAACAGGTGTTCTCTGTCACATGCTCCCACTGCCATGATGTGCTGCCCAAGCAGGTGGGACCAAGTGAACATAGACTGATCTCTCTGAAACCAGGAACCAAAATAAATCCTTCCTCTCTTATTTTGTTTTCATAGATATTTTGGTCACAGTGATAAGAAAAACAACTAATAAGAAAGGTTTCTGGTATATATTTTAAAAGTGTATTCAGAATTTTCAGGGAGACTATTTTAATTATGAATTGATTTTAATAGATACACATTGATCATCCTGGTAAGGAGGAGACTAACTAGCTACTCAAACATTATTTCTGTAGCCTCATCATGCAATATGTATATTCCGTAATGTTTTTTGAAGAATATGAAACTACAGAACTAGGTATTAGATGGACATTGTGGTACACACCTGCCATCCTGGCACTGGAGAATTGTGAGTTCAGTGCCAACTAGGATGACATAGTGAGTTATTGTCTTTTAAAAAAGAAAGAAAAAAAGAACTGTGTATTATAGTTCAT
>VMDO01032157.1:0-19428 GCA_007922755.1 Pedetes capensis
AATGAGTTAACATTGTTATTGTATTTATACTTTACTCATGTTTATAAATTGATATCAAATCCACAATGGCTACCATTATTTAAAAAAATTAATTGAACTTGTGAAAACAATCACCAGAGATTATGTAGAGATTGCCCTGGAGTACAGCTGGTAAGTCACTCCTGATGACTGTATAATTGTAAACAGCCTGGTTAGGTCTGTTTATCCCTCTGTTGTAATAATTGTCCAGATCTCCAAGAATGAATGAACTGATATAGGAAAAGATTTATGAAATAACGACATTTTGCATGAGGCATACTTTTAAAAGCAAGGGACATACTTCACATTTATAGGTACCATTTCCAAATAAATTAACAACAGCATGTGGAATAAGCAAATTAAAATGTGAACAGAGAAATATATGCTGTTTTGAGGATGGTATTTTATTTCTAAGTACTTTCTATGTTCCTGGCACATATAGGTGAATATTCCAGAAAGGAAAATGGGTAAACAAGGTTACAATGCAATATATGGTGGGCTACCTAAATTATTAAGGCTCTTCAGCAGAGGATAGAATTGGAACAAAGATATTCAGTATACAGAGCTTCCCTCTGGGGAAATTCACTTGCCTCAGGTTGATACCGATGATGTTCTGGAAAACTCTCTTTAATTAGGTTTTAGTCTCATCCTCCATCATGACAATGTTTTATGTCACATATCACTCCTGGTACAGCAATTTCTGTCAAAATAAAAATATTAGTGTGTCCTTATCCACCTTATTCACTGGATCTGGCACCATGCTACTTCTGGCTCCTGCCTAAAGTCAAAATGACCATGAAAGGTAAATGTTTTGAATCGATTCAGAACACTAAGGTAGCCATGACAGCACAACTAAAGACTCTTACAAAAGATGACTTCTGGAACTGCATCAGAGGGTGGCAAGAATGAGAAGCATGTTCAAAGTCAGGGAGAGTATTTTGAAGAGGATTAATGGCAACGTGTGTTTTATTATAATAATTTTTATTTAAAGATTCACTCCATCTTTTGATCAAAATTTGCATAAGAATAAATCCCTAATGGATTAAGAACCAATATGAAAATCAAATTTTTAAAAGAGAGGATACATAGAATAACTTTTTGTTTTGCTTTGTTTTGTTTTTTGTGGTACTGGGGTTGAACCCAGGGCTTCGCGCTTGCATGCTCTGCAAGTGCTGGACCACTGAGCTGCACCCTCAGCCCATCTTTTTTCTTTTTGAGACAGGATCTCGCTAAATTATGCAGACTGCCTCTGGTCTCGAACTTGCAATCCTCCTGCCTTCACCTCCCAAGCCGCTGGGATTACAGGCGTGTGCCACCACGCCTGGCTGATAGAATAACTTTATATAACCTCAGGAAAAGATCTATGAATACAAGATGAAAAAATACAAAACATAAAGCAAAATTTCACCTATTTTACTACATAAGTGTGATTTTATGTTCAGAAAAGAAAGCATAAATGATTTTAAATTGCAAACTACACATAAGAGAAATGTATTTTCAACAAACAGCCATATCACCCTGGCATGCAATCTCCTCAGATCTCAGAAGCTAAGTAGGGTTGAGCCTGGTTAGTACTTGGATGTCAGACCAGCTGAGAATACCAGGTGCCATAGGCTTGGGAGAAGGACCTGGCACCCACTCTTGAAACAATCAACCACTGAAAATTCTATGAATGGCAGAGAAACACTGATAGTAGTGCTGGGCATGGCACAGTGGCAAGTAATGTTTCATCTCTTGTACATAAGTTTGCTGTGAGGTGGACCTGACTCAAAGCCACCTTCCAAGAATAATATATGACAAAAGATTAGAATATGTAATATATAAAGAGTTTCCACAAACCAATTGGAAAAAGATAGATTCTGAATAGAAAAATGATAATCAGTAAAGGAAAAAGAGACAACTCAAAAAACTCAAAATACTAATACTAATACTAATACTAATAAATGTAAGTAAACATTTTCAAGTTCACTTGTCATCTATTAACCCTTATAAAACAACAGACACATTTTATTTTCCTTTGTTTGGTTAAAATAAAAAGATAGAGAAAATCATCATTAAGCAAACAGTGTAGTGATAACTGCTCCAGATAAGATCCACTAATAGATGTTAAATGTACAGGGTGAAAATTTAAACAGGAATCAATTTTCCGTAGTCTCAAAATATATCCTTCCAGATATTTGGTAACTAGAAAGTAAAAGTGAGTAATTTTACAATGGAGGATCTCAGGAAAAAAAGAAACAAACACTTTAACAAAGTGATCAACATTAGCACTGTTAATAATGACATATTGACATTGGGAAACCCTTGATACAAGCACCAAAGGGGCAGATTCTCTTTTCTATGATGTTGTTGCCAAAAATGTGTTATCACACTCCAATCATGATAAACATGAGACAAGCCCAAATTGAAGGAAATTCTAGAAAAAAATTAATATTCTTTAAAATTGTCAAGATCATGACAAATAAGGAAATACTGAGAAAATGTTACAGGTTGGAAGAGTCGAAGGAGAAGTATTAACTAAATGCAAGGTATGCACCCTTAATAAAATCCTAGAACTGAAAAAGCACCTTGGAGGGAACACTATTGAAATTTAAGCTAAGATCTGTATTTAAAGAACAGACTTTTGGAATATTCCTTGGTTTTAGTAATTGTACTATGTGACTTAAAATGTGAACATTAAAAGAAGGTAGAGAAGGGCATTTGGGAGTGCTCTCTTAATATTTATGCAACTTTTATGTAAACCTAAAATAATTTTGAAATTTAAAGTGAAAAGAAATAAGGAGAGAGCTATATGACAACAAATTTTCATTAATTGTTGGAGTGAATTTCATGAGAAATTTTTAGCATATGGTAAAGTTTAATGTGAGCACATTCTAACTCAACAATACCCCTTGTAGTCATTTTAGGGACATTTAGGGACATGTAGACATTTTAGGGAAATATTTTCCCTATTTATATAGGGAAATATTTTCAATTTTTTAAATCAATTTAGTGGTTATGCTAGATTGGTTAAGAATACATAACAAAGACAATAGAATAAGAGAATAGTGAGGGAATTTCAAAATGTATGATAGAACAGGTGTATACCTTTGTGAATATTTAATATAGATATGTGTGCACAGTTTGATCATGTGCAGTTGGGCATACAAAAATGTGTGTTTGTATTTATTTGTGTTATTAAATGAATTACTAATCAAGGATTGTATCAACATTGGTCTAAAGAAATTTAAGTGCTTTTAAACAATAGGTTAAAATAATTTTAAGATTTGTAAAAATGAAAAACCAGAAATAAATGTATAGCTAAAAGTGAATAAGTAAATTGTGATATAGAATCTTATATAAGAAGAGTGGACAAGCTATTGTCTACTGTCCAAATCTGGCACATTCCTTGTTTTTGTAAATTAAATTTCATTGGAACAAAACTAATGTGTGTGTGTGTGTGTGTGTGTGTGTGTGTGTGTGTGTGCATGCTGCTTTCTTCCCCCAAAGCCTGAGTTGAGTAGTCACAACAGAGACCATGTGACTTAGACTATTTACTGTTGGGGCCTTTACGGAAAAAGGTTGCTGGTTCTTGCTATATAAAAATGATTAAAGCAAAGCTACATATGCCAATATGTTCAAATCTAAAAAATAAATAAATAACATAATGCTCATGGGAAAAATTGGCAGAATAAAATGCCACTTTTAAAAGTTTGAAAACAGTTGAAATAATATGCATGCATGTAGTTTAAATGTGATAAACACACTTATTAATTTTTATTGTTGCAAAACAATTAGAGCTTAAAACAAAATACATTTATTTATTTATAATTCTATAGGTCAGAAGTATGAATATAGCATAGCTGGATTCTCTGTTCAGGGCTCCCAAGAGTAGAAAGCAGATCAGGGATAGGGTCACATCTGAGACTTGAGGCTTTCTTCCAATCTCACTCAGATGGTTGGAAGAATTCAATTTCTTGTAGTTGTATATCTTAGGTCTTTTTTACCTCACTGCCTATTAGGTGGTATCACTCAGGAACTAGTCTATTTAGGATTTTGCTAGAAGCATTCCTTAGCACTTGACCTCCTCCATCTTCAAAGTCCACAACAGAGTATACTCCCCACATTGAATCTCTTACACTTTATATTTTTTTCAGGACCTATTCTTTTAAGGATTCCCCAATAAATTTAGTCTAAGGTTCATTTGTTAAGGTCTTCTGTTGTGGGATCTTAACGTTATCTTGAAAATCCATCACAGTTGTTCCTAAATTAGTGTTTGATTGAATATTTGGGAGAAGGTTAATACTATCTTTGGGAACCATTTTTGAATGCTGCCTGAACAATGCATGAGAATTGTTGTTGTCGTTAGGTGCTGTCGAGTGGGTATCCGACTCATAGCGACCCTCATAGGGTTTTCAATGGCTGAGTGTTTTGGGAATGCCTTGGGAGTGGATTGCCAGGCCCTTCTCCCATTTTTGTAGTGCTGGGAATTGAACTCAGGACCTCAGAGACTGCAGCGCAGCACTCTACCAACTGAGCTAAATCTCAGCCCCAACATGAGAATAATAAGTGCTATTTAATAATATTATTTATTATTGAAATGGAGGGAAGCAGACACATTTATTCCAGGAGGTACACAGCTATCTTGAAACCCACCTGCATTAGTTTCTTTCTTCCAAAAACTAAAGCAAATAAGTTGTTGTTAGGTGCTGTCAAGTAGGGTCCGACTCAAAGTTGCTATCATAGTTTTCAATGGCTGATTGTTTAAGAAGTCGAATGCCATGTCCTTCTCCTGTTTTTGCAGAGCTGGAG
Organism: Pedetes capensis; assembly: GCA_007922755.1. Lineage (NCBI taxonomy): Eukaryota > Metazoa > Chordata > Mammalia > Rodentia > Pedetidae > Pedetes > Pedetes capensis. The sequence continues at coordinate 4,810 of VMDO01032157.1, forward strand.
ATGAACAAAGGACCTCAGAGCGCAAAGAGCTAGCACTCTACCAGCTAAGTAAAACCACAACCCCTGGCAAATACATTATTAAAATGATATTATGCTAGATGTTTAGTACATAGATAAACATATAACATTTTTATATTTTTGTATATTTGAGTTTTCCTGATTGCATAAAAGAAAATTTTACTTTTGAGTTTAATTTTAAATCCGTCCTTTTGATGAGAGCATTTTCCAACATATTCTTTATTCTTGTTTAACCACAATTCCTTTATGATCTCCTACCTCCACAGTCAATACAAACATTCTTGGGCATCACATTCATATCACAGACTATTTTGTGCAATCTATAAATATCACTACTAATCAGGCTCTGAAACTATAAGATGAGAATATCTGTAGGTCATACTTTTAAAAATGTGTGGCTCAGAAGGTTGAATTTCTGGTCTTATAGGTAGATCTGACTGGGGGTGTTGAAATACTGTGCTTTGATTTTTCACCTCACCTAATTTATTTTTAATTATAAATACTCATGTCTTCCTTGCCACTAAATTCTAAATTATTGAAGAAACTATTATTTTATGACCCCCATGCTTAAAACAGGAATAATCAAATTAGGATCTTCTAAAACAAATGATGTTACCATTCTTAGGTGCCATTGAGTCAGGTCCAACTCATGGCAACCCTCATAGGGTTTTCTTTTTTATTTCTAAATCCAGCATTTTATTAGAAGGTTAACATAACATTAGGAATTTGGGGTTATTCTAGGAATGCAAAGTTGGTTTAACATTATAAAAACCCAGTCCATATAATTCACCACAAAAACAAAAGCAGAAAAATTGTCTCCATAGATGTGGAATGTTATTCAGCCATTAAAAGTCATATTTAGTAGGAGTTTAGTAATGAGAGAAATAACTTTGATGTAATGTTAAAAGTGAAAAATGACAAGAATACAAAATAGCATGTGTAGTAGTAATCCTAACTATGTAAAAACAAACAAGCAAATAAAAAGTGTACGAGAAAAAAATAGAAGGAAAATGTTAATAGAGACTGTCTCTGGTTGACAAGATTCTGGGCAATTCATTTTCCTTTATTTTGTTGTACTTTCTGGAATTCCTTTCTTTCTTTCCTTTTTTGAAGGCCATTGATAAAGTGCAACACCTTTTCATGATAAAAACCCTGGAAAAGATAGGCATAACAGGAAAATACCTTAACATCATAAAGGCCATTTATGACAGACCTACAGTCAACATCATAGTAAATGGAGAAAATTTGAAACTATTTCCTCTAAGATCTGGAACAAGATAAGGATGTCCACTCTCTCCTATCTTATTTAACATTGTGATTAAAGTCCTAGACAGGGCAATAGACTAGGGAAAGAAGTCAAAGGGATACAGATAGGCAAAGAAGAGGGTAAATTATCCTTATTTGTGGGAGACATGATACTTTATCTAAAGGACTCCAAAATCTCCTCTAGAAAACTTTTAGACCTAATTAGCTGCTTTCGCAAAGTGGCAGGGTACAAAATTAACACTCAAAAATCAGTAGCCTTACTTTATACCAACTATGAGCAGGAAGAGAAAGAAATTAAAGCTGCAATCCCTCATAGGGTTTTCAATGGCTAATTGTTTCTATTTCAGAATCCCTTCTGGGGTATATTGCCACATCCTTCTCCCGTTCCTCCTACCCCCATGCTAAGGATCAAACCTGGATCCTCAGACAATGTGGAATAGCACTCTACCAACTAAGCTAATCCCCAGTCCAAAACAAATGATAGAATTAATTAAGTTCTATAGATAAGTTCCCAGCATTGGCTAAGAAGATGTGCTAGAAAAATTAACTTTTTCATAAATTTATAGGAATGAAAGGAGTTAAATATATTATCACATGTTGACATTAAGAGCTGATATTAAAATTTCATTCCCGAATAAAGACAACAGAGAGGAAAAAATCCAGTCTAATTCATCTTCTTGGAATCATCCCTCTTCAAGGTTAGGGATTTACTTTATCCTTTCAACAATGAGAAATTCCTTTCTCTGTTCTAGAGGTCCATCAGCTGTAACCTTTTGGTATTCACATTATCTTATGTCTTTTCAGGAACCTCAAATACTCAATTCTCCTTAGCAATAAATGTCATGGTATTAACTGTACATATTAATAACAGTCACAAATTTCCTGAAGCATCAGAACTTCAAGAAGGCACACTTAAGTCTCACTGTTGAAAATGTTCTAACTGTAAAGACATTATATCTACAAATATTTAATCATATTAATTTTTGAGGAATGAAAGATAGTATATAATAGTTACACATAGAACTGTATGTACATGCATGAAGAGTAAATGATTACATGTGATGAGCTGTTGGAATTCCTGCTTTCTCATATAAATTTGTCTCCAAGCTACCAAGCAAATTCCTAGGAGATATCCCCACCTGCCAAGTAACCAGGCTTGTCTGACTTCAAATACTACAAGTTATAATAAAGCATGATATTTCCTATGAAGGTCTTATTACACACTGCAGGCAGAACATAAACAACCAGGGTAATAAACTAAGACTCAAAACTCAGGATTCTAGAAATTTCCTTAAATATATAGAGTTCTATGGCCATACACAGTTGAATTAATATATCTAGTCATAGTATGACTAAATCTTTAATTCAGGATGATGTATATGACCTAATTGTATCAGACAAGTTATGGCCATGTGCTTCAAAAAATATTTATGACTAGGTAAACGGATATTTTTCTACCCCCTCTCTTTATTTCTTTCACATAAAAGGCTGAGTTAGATTTTCCAGGGCCAATATATGACTCCATGGGGCTCAAGTGGTCTAGAGCTCTTCCAAGTCTAGTAGAGCAAGTCCATAGTCCTCAGTGTCCAAATGATTGTTCATCCCTACATCAGCATTTACAGTCAGTATGATAAAGCAAAGACCAATAAAAACATGCAAAGTGATTCAGCTATATTTTCATATGGCTTCTTGAAAGCTTTCACAAAATCTTTCTGCTTTTCTGAGTCAGTCATTTTTGCCATCCTATTTGTAGGGGAAATGAATAATATAGTCTTTATCTCAGACTGCTATATATCCAGCTCAAAGTCAGTCCTCCTATCTCTAAGGAAGAAGGAGAGAAGAGATATTAGTGTAGATGACTAGCAGTTTCAATTACATGAGTAAATCCAAGGCCTGGACAGATAATAAGGTGTAATGTCCATATTTTAGAGTTATAATTCTATAATCTTTGCCTATACAAACATATAAAACATCTTTTCCATATGCACATGCACACATATATTTAATCTGCCTGTCAAATTTATGAACATGAGAATCTAGCATAAAACACAATCTTTTTAATATGCACAGCTTTTTAAAAATAACATTTCCATGAGGCACTAAAGCTATAATATCTACAGCATTCCCAAAAAGGGAAAAAAACACACACATACCACAGAGCTCAGAACCTGCTATCAATTCCATTCACAGTGGCAGAATGGCTCTAATAGCAAAGACATTTATGAGTCATAAATTACCATTTATAAATGCAGTGTTTAGTGTTCATTTCAATGGACGACATATGGTCTCAACATTTCCAAATAGCTTGAACTGATAAATAGGCCACTGAAGTGGTTCAATTTGTTAAAATGCTAGCACATTAACTCCTGCAGGAATCAGGCTGCCGGTTTGCATCTGAAATGCTGAGCACTGACTTTGAGATTGCAAGATGCTACCTTTGGAAACTGAGCCAGGATTTATGAAGTGGGTCTCACAGCCCATTTTTCATGATGATGTATACAATTCCATGCAGAGAGACTTAGTTATCCATCAGGAAGAACCCCACTCATTTGCCTTCACGTTTCAGAATAAGACAATCCCCAATACCAACAATGTCCTAGTGTTTCAACTAAGGTACCTCTGAGCTGTATCAAGTGGACATAATTGGGGAGCAGAATATTTCCAGATATTTTAATGGAAATATTAGAATTATTAGTAATTCCAAGAGAGAAGGAAATATAGAGAAATGTCTGATTTATAATTAACAAGTTTATATTATAGATGAATTTAAAGAATACAGAATGAAGAAGCTTTAAAGTCATCATTCTATCCTAACAAATAAATAGCTCAATAAACTAAAAAAAGAGAAAACTGAGAGCTAATAAAACTACTTATAATACAAGGAAATTTTCTACTCTCAAAATTGGGAGGAAAGGTATACATGGAAGTTCAAAATTTGCCATAATGGGGACACACAAATAGAAGCTTCTAAAGGAAACAGGCCTGTAGCCACAGCCCTGTGGCATCCGATCCCGTCAGATCTCAGAAGCTAAGCGGGGTCGGGCCTGGTTAGTACCTGGATGGGAGACTGCCTGGGAACACCAGAAGCTGAAGGCTTGGGAGAAGGACCTGGCAACCCCCTCCCAAAAATCAATATGCCATTGAAAACCCTATAAACAGCAGAGAAGCACTGTCAATAGTGTTTCCCCTGTTGTACAGAGGGTCGCTATGAGTCAGATACCGACTCGACGGCACCTAACAACAACAACAACAACAAAGGAAACAGTACTGTGCAGGAAAACTGGAACTAGTATTGACAAATTTTTGAAGGCTCAGTGCAGACAAGTCTGGGAGTTATGAACTTTTAGGACCCAGTCTTAAAGAAACAGCCCCATGATTTTGTGACTATTACCTCCAAGAATGCTACCAGGTTATCAAAGTCTATATTGGAGAAAGGTGTCCCCATGCTTCTGGTGGGGGAAGTGAAATTAGCTATTTTGAAATACTTTTAGATTATTCTGTTCTTCTGAATAAGGCCGTCCCTTAAGAGAAACTGTTTTACCAATATAATCTATTGGGCTTTTATCTGAATTGAAATGACCTCGAGAAGGAAATTGCCCAAGTCAAGCTCCCTCTAGCCTTCTCTTTTGGGAGAAGGAGAATGACCAACTTCAACACTGTCTATCCATTCTGTCCCACTCAATGAGTGGGAGTGGGGGAGAACTAAGAAATATATATGAAGTTTGTAGTCTGGGCACAGGCTCACTAAAACTATGACCTAATCATAAGACTACAGAATGTGCCTTCTCTATCTATACCTTGGGCTGGGATGTAGTTCAGTCGGTAGAGCGCTGCTCTGCAGTCTCTGAGGTCCCGAGTTCAATTCCCAGCACCACAAAAAGGAGAGAAGGATGTGCAACCCACTCCCAAGGTAATCCCAAAACAATCTGCCATTGGAAACTCTATGAGGGTCTCTATGAGTTGGACATGACTCGACGGCACCTAACAACAACAACAACATCTATATCTTAGCACAACATTACTGAAAGCATATTTATAGTAATATCTTTTACACAGTGCTTCATGTCTCCTATCCAACAAAAAGTTTCAAATCATTAAGAAAAAAGCAAATGCATGCATACAGAATTCCAAGAAACAAGTTAGGCATCAGAACCAGACTCAGACATGTCAGGAATGTTAGAATTATCAGACTAGAATTTTAAAATAACTGATTAACATGCCAAGGATTATAACAGAAAAGATGAATACTATGGGTATTAGAGAAACACCTATGATAGAGAAAAATTCTAAGACAGAATAAAAAAGAAAAGCTAGAGTTCAAAATCACTATAACAAAAATAAAGAATGTATTTGATGGATTTATTAGCAGATTGAGCATAGAGGAGGAAAGACTATCTTAGCTTGAATTTATGTGAATAGAAACTTCTAAAAAAAGAAAAAGAAATCAAAAAAAGACAGGGGAAATGGAACAGAATATACAAAAAATATGGGACAACTATAAAAAGTGTAATATATATGTAATGAGAATACTAGGGAAAAACAAGAAAGAAAAAGGAAGAGAAGAAATCTCTGAAACAGTAATTACTGAAAATTTACTAAAATTAATGTCAGGTATCAAACTACAACTCTGAGATACTCAGAGAACACCATGCAATATGTTGTTATTAGGAGCCGTCAAGTAGGGACCCATTCATAGAGACCCTCATAGGGTTTTCAATGGCTGACTGTTTTGGAATTGTTTTGGGGAGTGGACTGCCACATCCTTCTCTTACTTGCTGTGCTGGGGATCAAACCCAGGTCCTCACAGAGTGCAGACCAGATGCTCTACCAACTTGAGCTAAAATTGTAAGTTGTGTTTACATAATGACTAATAATATTGGCCTGCTGCTGTATCACTGTGGGTCTGCAGCTGTACCACTGTGACATCCAATACAGTCAGATCTTGGAAGGTAAGTAGGGTCAGACCTGGTTAGTACTTGAATGGGAAACTGCCTGGGCAGACCAGGTGCTGTAGGCTTGGGAGAAGGATGTGGCAGCCCACTCCCAAAAGACAACCAGTCATTGAAAACCCTGTGAATAGCAGAGAAGCACCAACAATAGTGTTTTGTCTATTGTACATAGGGTTGCTATGAGTTGGACACTGACTGGATGGCACCTACAACAACAACGTATTATAATAAACCAAATTGTGCAATGTTATTGTTTTTGCTTTAAAAATTCTGTTTTTCAAAGGAAACTACAAAGAAAAAACACATACTTTTATAGTTTATCAATTATTTTTCTTTCTACTTCTTTTCATTGTTTTCTCTCTCCTCCTCTCCTCACCCTGTCTCTAACATTTGAGATAGAGTCTTACTATGCATCCCAGGATGGCCTTGAATTTGTGATCCCCCTGCTCCAGTCTCCCAAGTCCAGGGATTATTACAGGAGTGCATAACCATGCCTGATTTCTTTCTCTATTTATAAGTTTCTGTCTGGTATCATTTTCCCTTATCCTGATGAACATCCTTCAGTATTTTTTGTAGTGCAGGCCTATGCCCTCATTTGTTGAGGAAATTTTTCATTGGAGGCAGAATTCTGGATTTTAGTATTTTATTTATTTATTTATTTATTTTTCTTCCCCAGAGAGAGAAATTAATTTCATTGTACATTACAATAAGCAAAACCTACCTGTTGCTCTGGAAAGACATAATTGTTCTGTCTTCTAAAGTTGTTTACCATAAAAATACCTCAGAAGAGATTGTTTAGGACAACAGCAGCAAGTGCCTATGCTCTCAATACATGAAGAAAAGCAGGAGAACACTCGAGAATTACCTCAGGACAAGCATGTATTAATTTTATACTCATGAAGTTTGTTTGGTATTGACAGTAAATGGGACATAGAGGCATCCATTTAAGACTACTCTTTCAAGGTGGAAGATTACACTCTAATGTTTTCTCAAGTACTAAAACCTTTTTTAAAAAGACAGTCCTGATGGAGCGGGAATGAATGCTCCCTCCAAGTAAACTTAGAAAGTCTGAGAGCATGAGCAAACATGCTGAAAGAATGCAGTTAAGCCAAGGGCAGTGGCTCAGGCCTCCAATCCCAACAACTAGGGAGGAGGAGGCAGGAGGATCTCAAGTTCAAGACCAGAGGCAGTCTGCATAATTTAGCAAGTTCTTGTCTCAAGCAGTAAAAAAATGGGCTAAGGGTGCAGCTCAGTGGTCCAACACTTGCAAAGCATGCATGCACAAGACCCTGGGTTCAACTTCCAATACCATAAAAAAAGAAAGAATGCAGAGTTGGTGATATTAATATTAAACAAAGAATGTGTTAACAGGAAAAAAGGATTAAAGAGGGCAAAGATCATTCTGCCACTAGAAAGTACAATCCACAATGAACAGATGTCAGTATTTTAAATGTGAAATTTCCTTTTCTTTGAGCCTTCATTGTTTTGGGATGAAAAGTTAGCAGACTTTCTTATACTTGTTCCCTTCTGTGTAAATTATCATCTTGTTTTCCTTCCCACTTTTCAGCTTTTTGGTCTGAATTACCAGCAATGTGAATATGATATTCTAAGGTAACAAAAGAATATGTCTAAGTTCAAATAAATGAACATAATAAAACGTGTTGCAATAAAGAAAAAACTTCACCAAAAAATACACGCGAAAAAAACACCTTCCCAAATAGTACATTCAGAATGGTATTTTTATAAGTTGTTGTTGTTAGGTGCTGTCCAGTCGGTATCCGACTCATAGTGACCCTCTGTACAACAGAGGAAACACTATTGTCAGTGCTTCTCTGCTGTGCATAGGGTTTTCAATGGCAGGTTGATTTTGGGAGGGGGTTGCCAGGTCTTTCTCCCAAGCCTACAGCTTCTGATGTTCCCAGGTGGTCTCCCATCCAGGTACTAACCAGGCCCGACCCTGCTTAGCTTCCGAAATCTGATGGGATCGGATGCCACAGGGCTATGGCTGTAGGCTTTTATAAGTTAAGAGTGGCTAAAATAAACATATATATTTTAGCAATAAAATGTAAATGAAATAAAATGATAAATAAAATAATAAAAATTTATAAATATGAATTTAGAGTAATAGGTCTATGGAAGGAGGAAGGCAATCCAATGTCATGGAGGATGATAACCTACATGTAGGTAATTGTCAGGATAATATATTATTTAAATAGTGATTTGAATGTGCTTACAATATTTTTATAGTTATTAGTGAATTTAATACATAAGAGCAGGCAAATTATTGACAACTGCTAAAATGTGATGATGTTCAGTGATGAGGGTATGTTAAGAAATAAAGACTATGAGTATTATAATGTGTATTTCAGCATTGCATAAGAAAAATGAACAGAAAAATGATTATGTCATTATCAAGTAAACTTATACTGGATTGTTTCAATATTGGAAAAATATACATAGGCCTAGATAACAATCTCCAAAGTGATAACTGTAAAATTCTATGACTTTTTATATTTCTCTGTCACTTCTCCAGTGGAATGCAACTGATAAAGATACAGGTTACAAGTCTGCTAATCACTCTCCTACTTCTAAATACTAATGTTTTCCATGAAAACTGTCTAAGGATGAAGGAGATTCTTCATCCCTATCAATTTAATGAGTGTCAAATATCAATTAGGGTTTGACATTACATAAGCCTTCTAGAATGATAGGACTGACAAATGCTATTATGTCACAACTGAGCTAGGATTTAGGAGTCTGACATTTAAAGTAGTGTCATTTGCTTCGATGCTTTTTGAACTTAGAGATGAGTAAATAATGAAAATTTGCTCATCACTTTTCTTCCTCAAGCAATCACAGATGTCAAATCTTTTTTACTTATCTCTGTCACCTAGAGAAGTGTGTACCAGTTGCCTTTTTGCACTGTAGGTTTTCAACAACTGTATATAACAAGAAATAATATCGGGAGGTATGAAGTCCATGAGATTTTACTTCGGTAGTCTCCGGTTTTAGGTTATTCTAAATGTCTCCCATTGTTATGGTTTGGACCTATATTGTCACCCAAAGATCATGTTGTTTAGTCTCCAGCTGGTGGCACTGCCCTATGAAGTTGAGGAACATTAAGAGGTGGGCCTTTGGCTATAGTATTTCCCTGGGTGGTAGGCTTTTGGAGGTTTTCACCCTGGATCTGCAGTCCAGGTCTGTCTCTGTTCCTGGACTGCCATGCCATGAGGTGGTCTCCCACAGGCTCTGCCACCATCACTGCTATGCCTGCTCTGCTGCCGTTATGGACTGATTCCTTGTGAGCTCCCAATAAACTTCTTCCCCAGTGTGTTTGGGCTGGTTTTTCTGCTACAACAATGGTAGCTGACTAATATACCCATCAATCACATACACCTAGTGAAATCAAATGACAAGTTTCTACATTTATCTCATTTTATTGTCCTTGGCTTTATTACACTTGTTACATATTGTAGTTTCTACACATTGAATGCTTGCAGCAACTTTATATCAAGAAAGTCTATTGGCACCATTTTTCCAAAAGCTCAGACAATTGTTAGCACTTTTTTCAACAATAAAGCATTTTTAAATTAAAGGATGTACATTGTTTTTTAGTCATAATGCTATTGCACATTTAATAGACTACAGTATAGTGTAGCCTGCAGCAGTAGCCCTGTGGCATCCGATCCCGTCAGATCTCGGAAGCTAAGCAGGGTCTGGCCTGGTTAGTACCTGGATGGGAGACCGCCTGGGAACACCAGAAGCCGTAGGCTTGGGAGAAGGACCTGGCAACCCCCTCCCAAAAATCAACCTGCCATTGAAAACCCTATGAATAGCAGAGAAGTACTGACAATAGTGCTTCCCCTATTGAACAGAGGGTCGCTATGAGTCGGATACCAACTTGACAGCACCTAACAACAACAAAAGTATAGTGTAAACATAATTTAATATTCATTGGGAAACCAGATGGGTTCAAAGGAAAAATAATATTGCCGTAAATCTATTTTTTATTGTATAGTTTTCAAATGACACCTTCATATTGCTTATGATTTAATCATTTCAGAAATTTACCCTTATATGACATATATCTGATTCAAGGAGTTAACCTGACTTGCTTAAAACCACCTGATTAATGCCTAGCATAATCTAGACTGGAACTCCTTGGTCTGACTCCCACTCTGTGCTCTGTTTACAGGTCATATTTTCTCTGACCCCATGTACCCATCGCCTCCTGCTGTCTGAATTACTGTACTGGGGTTTGAACACAGCTAGCACGTGATCCTTTTTTATGAAGATTCCGTTTGCCTATGACTTTTCAGACCTCTCTCTCCCTCTACTATTTTCCTGCTCCTATCAATCACAGCTGGGAGCAACCATGTCTAACCACTTGATGAAATCTGAACATTTGAAGTGATTTCTTTGCTACAAGAGCAGACCATTACAAACAATTTATACTTTGAGTTGGGCAGATGAGAAGACTAGGCTGTGAGGAATTTAATCTCCTTTCAAATCTTCAGGCCAGGGAGGAAACTTAGATTTGAAAAGATGGTAGAAAAAGATCATCTCAGTAATATGATTTCATGGCTGCAGGGAAATTCCTTCTTCCGACAGATGCTCCTCATCACATGTGTATAATCTTTTTAATGGAGAATGAGACTGTTCCTTTTATAAGAAAGAAAAATGACATTTCTAAATCTCCCTGGGGAGGGTAACCCTGGCCATGTGCAGTGGAGTCAGCAACCTATATGCCTTGTTGTGTACCAGATATGCTTTTAAGTACCCTATGTTTATTATTACTCCTACATCTCTCAAGAACTCTCTAAATTAGAGAGAAGTCTAAAGGGCATTCTCACCATCATACCATTAGCCAGTGCTTAAGCTAGACTTCAAATCTAAGTGGTTTGTTTTATGAGATTGTTTTTAAAATACAAGCATTAAATTGTGCTTACTCTCTACAACAGAATGAAGGAGAAAAATAAAACAAAGTAGGATAAACAAACAAAAAGCATGGTTCTTATCCTAAGGAAAAGTGGGCTATAAGGGAGAAAAAAGCATTCCCAACATCATATAATAATTATAGATGGCATCAGGGTCTTAGTAAGCCTCAGAGTGTGTCACAGGTTTCTGGGGGAAGAAAGTTTAGATGAGGGTATCAGGTAGGAATCAGAATTCTTAAGAGATTATGGTAGATTACATGAGAAAGGTTAGTGGCAGATGTATGGGGAATGATTGTTATGATGTCACCGCAAGGTTAGAATAATGTTATCTCTAGAACTGTTCCAAATGCCAGATTCTTCATTCTAAATACATTTAAAAGAGACATTATTTTTAGATCAGTTTTAGGTTCATAGAAAAATTGAGCAGAAAGTATAGAGATCTTCGACACAGCTCTCATTCAACTTCCCCTACTATATCTCACACCAGACTGCAATATTTGTTAATATCAAGGAACCTATACTGACATATCATTATTACCCAAAATCTATAGTTTGCAGTTCAGTCTTGGTATGTACAACCTATGTGCTTTGATAAATGTATACTGACATGTCTATACCATTTTAGTACCATACTGAAGAGCTTCACCACCCTAAAAATCCCATTGTACTTTACCTATTCATCCTTCCCACAATTCTGTATCCCCTATCAACCAATGATCATTCTAGTATTTCCATAGTTGTGCTTTCTCCAGAATGTCAAATACTTTGAATCACACACTATTTCACTTAGTAATATTCATTTAGGTTTCTAAGCTTGACAGAGCATTTCTGTTTAGTACTGAGTGATGTTCTTTGTCTGGATGTGGCATGTAATATTTATACATTTACCTATAGAATAACATCTTGGTTGCTGCCAACCAAGACAATTATGAATAACACCCCTATAGATAACTACGTGTAAACTGTTGTGTGGACATAACCTATCAACCCATTTGTGTAAATACCAAAGATTTTGATTGCTGAATCAAATGGCAAATGTAAGTTTAGTGTTTTAAGAAACTAACACATTATTTTCCAAAGTGGCTACTCCATTTTGCATTCACGCAAACAATATAGGAGAACTCTTGGTGCACATCCTCACTATCATGTTTTGTTGGGGATGTCAGGCATTCTGATATGTTTGTACAGGAGAAGGATGTGGTAATCCACTCCTGAGACAATCCCAAAACATGAGCTATTTAAAATGCTGTGAGGGTCACTATGAGTCAGATTTGACTCCATGGGACTTAAAAACAATAACAATAATGTGTGTATATCTCACTGTTGTAACTTGCATTGTCTTAATTCAAGGAAGGTATGATGTTGAACATATTTTTATGTTCATATTCTATTTATCTTCATTGTGAAATGTCTTTTAAGGTCCACTTTTGCGTTCTTAATTTTCTTATTGTTCAGTTTTAAGAGTTCTTTGTATATTTGAATAATAGTTCTTTACTAAATATGTCTTTACAAATATTTTTGTGCCTATTCTGCAGCTTGTCTTCTCACTTGACAATATCTTTCACAGAGCAAACTTTTCAAATTTTAATAGATACCAGTTTATCAATTCTGCTTTAGTGAATTGAGTCTTCTGTGTTCTATTAAAAAAAAAAAAAAACTTAACCATACCCAAAGAATTCTAGGTAGTCTCTTATCATTTAGGAGTATCATAGTGTTGTATTTTACATTTAAGTCTGTGGCTTACTTTGAGTTACTTTCTGTGAAAATTGTAAAATTTTTATTTAGATCATTTTTGTGTGTATGAAAGTCTAGTTTTCCGTCACCATTTGTTGAAGAGAATATCAGTCAATTGTATTTGCATTCCATTTATCCATTGATCCTATTATTTTGAAATATTACTACACTGACTTGATTATTATAGATTTATTTTAAATCCTGAGGTTGGCTAATACCAACCCTTCCACTTTGCTCTCCAATGTTATTTTGACAATTATAGGTTTTTTGATTCTTTGTATAAATTTTAGAATACATTTTCTGATAGGCACAAAATAATTTACTGGGATGGTGACTGATATCAGTCTGAATCTATCACTCATGTTAGGGGGAACTGAAATTGTGACAATACTGAGTCTTTCTACTACATATGAATATGAAATATCTCTTCATTTATTTAATTCTTCTTTGATTTGTTTTATATTTTTGTACTATTCCTCATATCTTGTATACTTTTTAATACATTTACACAAAAGTATTTAATTTTTTTCATATTTTATTTTATTTTATTTTAATTCAAAATTTTTAATGTATACCTTAATGTGATTCATTCTGACATGCTTCTCATTGTGACATTTCCATATATGCATTTTGTTGTACATTATTCATATAGCTTCCCCTTACCCTCTTGTATGCTTCCTTCCCATTCCACCACCCCCCCATCAAAGACTTCCCTACCATTTACTTGTCTTTTTATGGTAATATTTTTCTATATATATTTGGGTTCCAGTTCTGTTTAAAATAGAAACTTTTCCTGCAGTGAACTTTCTTTTTACCTTGTCAGAACTATTACATGCATTTTCTAGACCATCTATAATAATACAATTCTTAGCTTTTTTTTCTTTTATTATGATCCAACCTTTGTATAGGATGTTTTCTTTCTTTACTTTTGATTCAGCTCCCACATATGAGTGAGAACATGTGGTGTCTCTCTTTCTGAGCTTGTGTTCACTCACTTAAAATAATTTTCTCCAATTCCATCCATTTTGCTGCAAATGGCCTTCTTTCTTTCTTTTTTGTTTTTTTTTGTTTGTTTTTTGTTTTTTGTTTTTTTTTATTGCTGCGTAGTGTTCCATTGTGTAAACATGTTGTTGTTGTTAGGTGCCGTCGAGTCAGTATCCGACTCATAGCGACCCTCATAGGGTTTTCAATGGCTAACTGTGTTGGGATTGCCTTGGGAGTGGATTGCCAGGCCCTTCTCCCATTGTGTATACATACCATAGTTTTTTTTATCCATTCTTCTGTTGAAGGGCACTTTGGTTGATTCCATATCCTTGCTATTATGAAAAGTGCTGCATTGAACATGGAGATGCAGGTGTCTCTGTGGTATGATGACCCATCTCCCTTTGGGTAAATTCCCAATAGTGTTATAGCTGGGTCATACGGTAGATCTATTTTCAGTTTTTTAAGATACCTCCATATTGATTTCAACAGTGGTTGCACCAATTTACAGCTCCACCAACAATGTAAGAGTGTTCCCTTTTCTCTGCAACCTTGCCAGCATTTGCTGTTATTTCTTTTATTGATCTTGGCCACTCTTACTGGTATAAGGTGAAATCTCAGAGTTGTTTTAATTTGCATTTCCCTAATGGCTAGGGATATTGAGCATTTTTTCATGTGTTTCATGGCTTTATGGACCTCTTCATTTGAGAACTGTCTACTCAGTTCCTTTGCCC
>VMDO01032158.1:0-19266 GCA_007922755.1 Pedetes capensis
TTTAAAATTGACTTAAAGCCAACATGTAATTTTTCTTAATATTTTTGCACATATTTAAATTTTTGGTATTGCCTTAATTTTATTTAGTATTTTTTCACTTTTGTGTATTAGTTGTCAGGCATTGTTAAGAGAAGGTGGTTTTAATATTGTGGCTTTCTAGGTGACCTGCCACCAGGGAAACATTATTGGACTTGATTCTGACATAGTCTTTTTTTTCCTTTGCTTGTTATCAAATGATTTTGAAGAGAGCTAATTGCTTAATGTTTTTTTATTTTTAATTTTTTTCTGAGCTCATTTTTTCTTTTCTGTTGTTTTTAAACCTTCTACCTTCTGAGGAGCTGGCAATTAATTACCTTAGGTTTGCTGGCAGGAAACAGACTATTTGGCTCCTTTAGAGAACATACCTTATGTTTCTCCTTTACTTTTGTCTTCTGCTTTGGGATTTCTCTTTTCTTCTGTGTGTGTGTGTGTGTGTGTGTGTGTGTGTGTGTGTGTGTGTGTGTGTGTTTGTTTCTTTCAAAGGAAAGGAGATTGTTTTAATTCATTGGGGTGAGTCAAAGTGGGAGGAATCAGCTTGTAGCTTCTCTCAGACAAAGACTACACTAGCTTGTTAAAATTTTTGTTTAGAGAAACAAATATGCTTTTTCCCTGTTTCTATGATCCAGTAGATAAGGGGAGGGTACTGTGATTAAATAGAGAACAATTTCAGCAGAAACCATCTTCAACAAACATGATTAGGAAACTCTTTTTTCCTTAAGTCAGCAATGAATTTCTAATGTAGTTTCCAAAATGAATTGACTTGATGAGATCTGATTATTTTTCAAGATGTGCCAGATTTCTTGTCCTTACCATCTGCTCAACCAATTGGTAGCAAGTAAAAATATAGTTGCAAAGATGAGGACTAATACTGATTAATTAACCTCTAGGCAAGTGCTTTGGGACCTTATGACTTTTTTTCCTATTCTTAGATCTAAACACACAGTCCTTTCATATGTAGATGTCAACCAGGAGTTGAATTCTTCACTCTTTCCTACTCCAAAAAGAGCCAAATAGAACTGTGATGGAAAGGTTAATTTAAGGTTAATATTCCTACCAGATTTAATGGAAGGAAATAATTTAGCTTCACATGGTCCTATAATTATGGTGATAAGAAATTTCTTTTTATTCTACAAAGAATTGGTATCTCTGTCCTCCATCTTTTCTTTTACCAGAACAGAAATTATGTAACAAGAAGAACTGAAAATGTAATGGAAATTCACTGGCCTTGCTCCACATTAAGTGTATGTATGTATGTATGTATGTATGTATTTGTTTATTTATTTATTTATTGTCTGGGAGTCATCATCTATGCACAATGGTGACCAGATCTGGGTAATTTCATAAAAGACAGAAATATTTCATTTGCTCCTATTTTGTAAAATAAATCAGTTCAGGGTTATTGATTCTCTATGTTTATTACAACATGGTGGAATATATTAGCACATTTACTGCTCCCCATATTAAGACATGGGCTGGGATTTAGCTCAGTTGGTAGAGCACTGGTCTGTAGTCTCTGAGGTCCCGAGTTCAATTCCCACACCACAAAAATGGGAGAAGGACCTGGCAATGGACTCCCAAGGCAATCCCCAAACAGTCAGCCATTGAAAACCCTATTAGGGTCTCTATGAGTCAGACAGGACTCGATGGCACCTAACAACAACTAACATTTTAGAACATATCTGCCATTGAAAACCCTATGAATAGAAGAGAAGCAGTAACAAAACTATTTTGCCTGTTGTATGTAGGGTCGCTATGAGTCGAATACCAACTTGACAGCACCTAACAACAACCACAACATATTAGGACATATTTTTCCTTGACCTCCTACAATAAATACTAAGCATACTGCAACTAATGGTTCTGATTAGTTCTCTCTTTAGTTGGTCCTTTTAATGTATGTTTGTACACATTTCCATCTAAATTATAGAGACCAAGTGTATGTTACCTCATATTTGATTCAGTAACAAAATAGTAAATATTTCTTAAAAGGAAACTTGATCAGCATTTTTCACATACACTCATTTTCATAGTTGCTCTTCTAAGAATTCCTCAAACCACAGACTAGCCAATCAAAAGACATCCTGTATAATTTAGTCTAGGAAATGTAAAGACTTTGATACTTAAAGCATTTAAGTATTTGCTTACAGTTATAAAACTCTTTGGTTAAGATATGATGAAACTACATTTAAAAAATATAATAAAATTTAGTATAATAGATGTCTTATGTGATATGCTTATTCTCAAATGATCACTGAGAATTGAATTATGTTCCATAATAAGAGACTATGTGTGATACACGCAAATTTTAGGGGTTTTTTTAGAGGATCATTCTATAGCAAAGAAAATGACCAAGAGTAAATAAAAATTCTTTAAGTATTTTATATTATAATATAGCAACATATATTTAAAAATTCTACTGCAAATTTTGGATTAAAATCAGCATGCTAGTTTATTTGTATTTATATTTTTGATTTTAAAAAGTTTTTACTTACATTGTCTTCTACATAGAAAATATTTGAATAATGTTATCATGTTATCATGAGAAAGCATGTAATATAAAGTGGTTCCATGTGAGTACATAAGAGATATACATTTTTCACTTTCCATGGAAAAGCGCAATAATAAAAGAGTTTAGTCTTCCTATTACAGTGTTTTTAAAATATAAAATTAGAATTAAATGGCCTGGGCCTAAACATACCACAGGCCATATCATAGCTATATGAATTCAAATATGTATTGGTCTCATTTCATCTCCTAAACAATGGGAAAAATGATATGAGGCCCACAAAGCCAGGAGATTGTAATGAGAATATTATTGTCACCTCTTCACACCTCTTCACACATATGTTTGGTTTTAATGAGAAATAAAATAAATAAAATCCTTTGCTGTTGGGTCCCTACAAGTTGGGTCTCACTTACAGTGACCCTATGTACAACAGAACAAAACATTACCTGACATTACCTAACACTGCCATGTATACAATTTTTTTTATGTTTGAGCCCAGTGTTGCAGTCACTATGTTTCTTCTCATTTGAAGTCATAACACATCAGCAAATAGAGGTCCCAAGGGCTTTACTCCATTCTAATCATTGAGATTGACTCTACTTTGAGGAGGTAGCTCTTCCCCTCTTCCCCAGTCTTTTCTTGAATGCATTCTTAAATGAGCCATGGGGGCTCATTTTCCAGCACTAGATTTTACTCTGTTCATAGGGTTTTCATTGACTATTTGGGGATGGGGCTCCCAGGTCCTTCTCCCTCATCTTTCTTAATGTAAAATCTCAGCCAAAACCTGTCCAGCATGAGTGGCCCTGCTGATATCTGAAATACCAGTGGCATAGCTTTCAGCATCACAACATGTAAGCCCCCACAGCACAACAAGCTGACAGACACATGAGTGATAAATTCCTTTAGTAATTCCTAATTCATAAGTATAATCTGAGTGTATCACAGTTACATGAAAAATTCAAATCTTATTCTCTTTGATTTCCTATATGCTCCCATTATTCACCTCCCTGAGGTGGTGTTTCAGTGTTCAGGAAGAAGTATTCTCGTGTTCTATGATTCCTGCTCTTCTTTGTGCCTCACCACTGCATCTACTGTCAAAACTCTCTGCCTAAATGTTAGCAGGGTTATTCTCTTTCTTGCTTTGAAGCCAACAGTATATGAGGTATACCAGCATTGTTGAGTTTGTCGCAAAAAGTTGGAGTATGTTCCTTTCCCTAACTCTGTTCCTATCATTTGTCACCTCAGTCCAAAAATATCATGGATGCTAATCAGAATCATAAAAAGTAGCTCATAAAACAGTGTCTTCTTCTAGAAGTTGAAGGTTTTGGGGTTGCAAATCAGTCAAGCAAAGGCATTAAGGACAAATACAAAGCTATACTTTCTGTAACCCTCTCCTTCTTGCACATTCAGGTAACTTTGCTCTAAAATAAAAGCATACATAGACACAAGAAAAGCAGTAATTAAGATGGTGACTAATATGCAACAGATTTATTAAGCAAGTGTTCCAAACAGGTTACGTAAAAATGTAAGAGAATCAAGAGAAAAAAGGGAAAGATGCCAAGCAAGGATGTGATTTCATTAAGTCCTAGCCTCATCACAATTATACAGGGAGTTCCAGCATGTGAGTTATGCCTCTGTGCTTTCTCTGTTAAGGACAAAGGAGAGTGTTCATGCTCCTGCAGCAGTCTCTCATTGGCCAAGAGTTGCCTCTGAGTGAGGCAAATGTCTAAGCATATCTGAGTATATGGGCAAAACTGTTGCAGTTGTAGGGCAATGTTCTCTGGGTGTAAGGGTATAAGATGTCAAAGCAAAATACATAGCAGCTAGAAAAAATGACACATAGGCTTTACTACATTCCCTTTGTCAGACAAAGAAAATTCCTTCAACTAAAAAAATTCATGTCTTCAACTATGTTAATCACGAAACAGTGTGCTTTTTAACCGCACGTTCTAGATGCGTGGGAACCATACCACTGCCTCAGTCAGATATTGTTAAACAAGATGTAAGGCACTTTACTATGCTTTGGTTCATGGTAAATTTCTATAGACATTATAAGACTGGATTTTTGAACTATTTCAGTTAGCCAGTAAAGCTTCCTGGCAGACACTGCTTCCCAAGCTATTATAGTAAATGCAGTGAGTGACACATGCATCCATCTAATTTTCCTTATCTAACTTCCCCTCCATATTTACTTACTATACAAGATAAATGTTCTTAATAGTATACTTAAGAAAAAACAGATTTCTGCTTATCACACTCACAGAATGACTATTATGAGGATGCATTTGATGCTTCACTATTTATTTTCAGTGAAAATAAACGATAGTATCTCACAACATTTAATGCTAAATAGCCTGGCATTTCCTTCAATTCCTGGGGATTATTGAGGCATTAGTAAAGAAAACTATTGAATGTCTAATAGGCTAGGTGTTAGCTTGAATGATCTATTTTCAGTTACTTAGGAACTGCTTCATATGCTGATATTAGATAGAATAACTGTTTATGGCTCACATTTCAACGTAGACATTTTTTTAACAGAATGAGAAAAATTTAGTATAAGTTATAGAGGGCTGCTTGATTGGTTAAATCACCCCTTTCTATTTTAAGTACTGGTCAATGTTTCAATAATTTATTTAAATGATATCTTTAAGTATTCATGACCTTTATGTAAGAATCGATTTAAATAAAATAAAATGTGCTTAATTATTTGATAATACCTCCTGATTCCTATAGAAATGGAAACTCTACTTAGCAGGGAATAGGGAAGAACTTCCTGTATTCATCAAGTCCAGGCTTACTCCATGTATATATAACTCAAGATGCAACAAGCAACATCTTTTCATATTAGATAATACACAATCTAGGCAGTAGAGGAACCCTGTATGGTCACTGGAGAAAATACTGGAATGAGGGAAAGCAGGGCTAAAAAGGACATCAGAGTTTTAATCAGAATGATGCTGCTTTCAATCCATTAATCTCATTATAGAGTATAACTGAACATTCTAAAGTCATAAAGCTTTGATAAAAAGGAAATATTTAGGTAATGAGAACAACTTAACTTTTAATACATTTTCCATAAAATATCTGGTCTATGCACTTGGAAATAGTGGAATGTCTTGGAAAAAATAGACCCTAGAAATCAAAGAAAATTAGCCATAGAAGTAAAGATTTAGGAGTGATTCTCAAATATAGTCATAAGCACACAAAACACAAGGGAAAGATTGAGAGAGAAGAAATAACTTTACATAAACATCTTTGAGAAACCAGACATTAGGAGATAGAAAAGGAAAGCTATGCACATTTTAAAAATACAAAGTGAAATCTCCAAGTACTGGAAAGAGCTGTGGTGGTGAAAGCCAGTAAAGAGAAAGATTGTATGAAGAATGCAGTCAACAGTGTACCTGGTGGACCCTCAGTTTTTCTCATGCTTTGCACAAATGCTGAATAGCATTAGATGCCACAGCTCTTTTTTTCACCCAAAAGGATCAGATCTGCAGGTGACTCATCATGCCTCTGCTAATAATATTTCTTCCATTACACCTCTGACCCATTTCCTCTTTCCTCTGGCAATGAGATATGGCCAGTGTTTATAATAAGAAGTTATTGAAATTGGAAAAAAACATACTGTTGTGTTAGGGGAAAGAATGCCATGGGAATAATGAAATATCTCCCTTGAACACAGTGATGAACATTAATGCAAAAATATATTTATTAAAGTGCCACTGTGTTTGAGAAACTATTTTTGACACTACAGATACAAGGATGAAGAAGATTTCTTAAAAGTATCTTGGTTGTAAAGAGATTATTGTGAACTGGTTGTCATAAATGAGGGAAATGGAATCATTATTGTATAGTTAGCTAGATTTTGTAACTTCTCCACCCCCTAGGATTCCCTAAGGCCAAAGCTACAAACTAAGAAGTTCTGTCTTGGCACCCAGGAATATATCAAAGCCAAGAAAAATATTTTTGCCCTATAAATATGCCTTAGTGCTAAAATGGAATGACCAATCATCTAAAATGGAAAAAAATTACCCTAAAGAACAGAATTAAATTACAAAATTTACCTTGTGTATCCCCTTTCTGAGAGTAGCTTGTAGCTGCCAGGTAGAGTGGAAAGCCACTAAACAAGCTGATGCTATGGAGCTCTATAAACATAACAATAAATAGGACCTCAAGGCACTATCATCATGGGGCATAATTCAAAGCAGTGCATTCCAGTCCCACATTTTAGGGGTTTGTGAAAACAGTTATTTCTTTTCAAATATAGTTGTGGGGATAATAGAAGTAATGCAAGGTAGCATTTTTCCTCCTGAAGCTTACCCTTTCATTCTGTATGATTTTTAGGCTCGCAAATTATCCCCATGGGCTTTACACTTCTAATTTTGATAACATAGCATTCTGAGATTCTTTCAGAATGAAAACAGTATTACTTAAGAAATAACAATTTTATTGTACATATAGCAAAATAGCAATAATATAAAATGAAACAACATCTTCATAATTTTTTTCTACACAACTTACTTCTTTTTTATTAGAAATCAACTTCCTAAAGTTCAGAAAGGCTGACAGAATTTCTATACATTTGGGATCTTTTTGGGTCTAATTTTTTTCTAGATTATCTGTCATTGTAGTTCTTAGTCAAGTTTCTATATTTCATAAACTGCATATAAGACTAAATATGTATCACATTAGTCTCTAATTTTAAACTTATCTGATTAAAACATAACAAAATTTATATCTCAAAACTTGAAAAATATATAAAATTTTTTATCTAAGGACTATTAATCTTACATAAGTGGGACAATGTAAAGAGACCATACATTCACTTGTAGATGAAAGAAGGGATAATGTCAAGTCTAACTTGGTGAACCAATGAGTTTATTGGGGCTATAGGAGCATGGGTGACTCACAGATAGCATTCTGATGAATCCCTCCAAGAAGTCTCACCAAAGAATCCCATAGAGAGCTGAGCCAAAGAGTCCCAGTCCCAGCCAATTGTTTCCCTGTTCTATAGTGGTAGGAAGGGCTGGGGTTTAGCTCAATCAGTTGAGTGCTACTCCATACTCTTTGAGGACCTGGGTTTGATCCCCAGCACTGCAAAAATGGGAGAAGGATATGGCAATCCACTCCCAAGGCAATCCCCAAACAATCAGCCATTGAAAACCCTATGAGGGTCACTATGAGTCAGATCCGACTTGATGGCACCTAACAACAACATAGTAGAAGGTGGCATCTGGGGGGAGTGTTGTGAGGGTCTTGTAGCCCTTCCTCTTTCTCCATAAGGGAATATCAATAGGTTTGATCCCCTGAGCATCTCTCTTTTCTCCATGAGGGACTGCTAATAGGCCCTTTATCATTATAGCCTTATCTATCAGCTGTATAGTTGAGTTAGTTATAATGGCTGCAAGCCAAGCTCTTCCAAAGGTCACCACAGCTGACTGCTTTAAGACAATGATAAATGTCAAGTCTAGATCAGAGTAAACAGCCACACAGTAGTTGGGAAAGGGAGTATCTATGAAATAACTCAGTGTCAGTGTTTTAATGATTCATTATAATAAAAAAGACTAAGATATCAATACCTTGACTAAATTTTGTAATAAAGTATAGGTTACTAGTCTGGTATTAGCTAAGGCAGCCACTAGTAGGATCAAGGGCTGGGATTTAGCTCAGTGGGTAGAGCGCTGTGCTGCAGTCTCTGAGGTCCCGAGTTCAATTCCCAGCACCACAAAAATGGGAGAAGGGCCTGGCAATCCACTCCCAAGGCAATCCCGAAACAATCTGCCATTGAAAACCCTATGAGGGTCGCTATGAGTCGGATACCGACTCGACGGCACCTAACAACAACAACAACAACAGCAGGATCAAATATTTTAGACTGGAGCTTAGAGATACTGACCATAGACAGTTCTTTGGGATTCGGTAGCCAAACCAAAATAAAACAAAACAAAAACAATAACCCCTCCAAAAAACTCCTCTTGTAAATCCAATTTTATTCCTTAAAATATTTAATCAAGTTTATAAGCATGAAGGCAGATACCTACTAGAGAATTTAGTTTGTTGTTAGATGCTGTCGAGTCAGGTCTGACTTATAGTAACCCTCACAGTGTTTTCAATGGCTTTTTATTTTGGGATTGCTATGTCCTCCTTCTCCCATTTTTGTGATGCTGGGGATCAAAGCCAGGGCCTCAGAGAGTGTAGGGTGACACTCTAGCAACTGAAGTAAACCCCAGACACCTAAGAGAGACTAAGTTTTAAGAAATCAGCAAAGATGAATGGATTTGAAAGTGATTCTCATTACTGTGTGTATTTTATGTGTGTCAGAAAGATCCATTCTTGCAGAAGCCGCGTACACTCTATGGTCTATTTCTGCCATCTACCTCACTTCATCTTCTACTATGTTTCTCTTACTTCTCCACCAACATCGGCTTTCTTCTTGGTCCTTGAACACAGCAAGGTGGTTCTCATCTCACAGAATTGGCAAATACTCTTCAATTTTTCCAGAATTGTATTTCCTCCAGAAAGATTCATGGCTTGTTTACCCATTTCCTATATCTCTGCACATATATCACTATAATCTCCAAAATTAAATATTAAACTCCTCTTAATTGTGCTATTTTCTGGTTTGATTTTCTTATTCTTCTTACTAGCACCAAATATATTTGTCTAATTTTCCTGCATAACCATTCAAGCCCATTGTAATGTGAGCTCTGTGAAAGCAGAAAAACTACTTTTTGCCATTAAATTATACTTTATCCTCAAAACATTATTTGACCTGTAGCCAATATTTAGTATTAGATTAGATTATAAATGTAAAGACTCATTATAAAGTGAATCCACAGCAATGTGAAATATTACACATAGACCTGAAGTCTTAACTCAGTGACATCTCACATTTGTGAACAATTTGACAATCTCCCACTTTCTAATTAAATGCTCATTGTAATGTATCACTGAATCTTCCAATATTACTCTGATATCTTAAAATTTTCAGTCACCATCACTTGGTTCAAAACCATTAATATGTCTGAATTTTGAAAACATTGCTAACCTCACACTCTTATTTGAGAAAACAAGAATTACTTGCAATATATCATTGAGAAGTGTTTACTAGCAGCTTTTTCTAAGTGTCATGGAGTTAGAACAATGGACTGTGATATCTGAGTGGTTATGGTTTCAGCCTTAAATATTCCCCAAAGGCTCATTTATTAAAAGTTTGGTGCTCAGCTTGTGACACTATTGGGAGATGGTGAAACTTTTAGGAGGTAAAGCCTAGTGGAAGGAAGTTATGTCATTGAGGGCTTGCCCTTAAAGGGCATATTGAGATCATGTTCATCCCTCTCTCTCTCTTTCTTTCTCTCTCTCTCTCCCCCCACACACAAACACACACCTTCTTTCTGACTTTGCTTCCTGGCTGCCGTGAGGTGAGCAGCTTTGCTCTATCATAGCCTCCTAGCCATGATATTCTGCTTCACTAAGGTCCAAAATTATAGGACTAAGGAACCATGGAGTGAAACCGCAGAAACTATGCACTGAAACCTCTTAAAGCAAAATAAATCTTTCCTCCTTATAAATTGATTTATCTCAGGTATTTTTTTTTTCACAGGAACAGAAGTTATCACATCAAGTAAAGGTACAAACTATAAGCCGGGAATTATAGGACAAAGAACAAGCAAATGTTGGTGAAGAAAAGAGAGGATTCTTACAACAGATTGATAAATATACTAATCATTATGTGATGATTAATTAATTGTATTTATCTTTTATCATAGCCACCAAATCCAAATGAAAAGTAGAAATTTGAATGTGGCAGAAGCTAATGGTTTCTCTCAACATGGATATTACCCATTGCTTCCTTAATATTTAGATTAGTAATTACTTAAGAGAGAACCTGTATATAAAGATGAGCTTGGAACTGGACGTGGTGGCACACATCTGTAATACCAGCAACTCGAGACTTGGAGGTAGGAGGATTGCAGGTTTGAGGCCAGAGACAGTCTGTTCAACTTGGAGTGACTATGTCTCAGAATAAAAAATAAAAAAGGGAGGGAGCTGGGGTTACAGCTCAGTGACAGAGTACTTGCCTAGCATGTACAAGGCCCTGGGTTCAAGGCTAAGTACACATACACAATAAGAAATATAGGAAAGAAAAGAAAAAGATAACTTTTGCCTAAAATGAATGAAAAATCCTCTAATACAGAAAGAAAGTTGTTGTTGTTGTTAGGTGCCGTCAAGTCGGTATCCGACTCATAGTGACCCTCTGTACAACAGGGTAAACACTATTGTCAGTGCTTCTCTGCTGTTCATAGGGTTTTCAATGGCAGGTTGCTTTTTGGGAGTGGGTTGCCAGGTCCTTCTCCCAAGCCTACAGCTTCAGGTGTTCCCAGGCGGTCTCCCATCCAGGTACTAACCAGGCCCAACCCTGCTTAGCTTCTGAGATCTGACAGGATCGGATGCCACAGGGCTACAGCTGCAGGCAGAAAGAAAGTAGGTTTATGTAAATGAGAGATATAAATTGAGTACAATTGAGAAAATGGGGGATTTACTTATACGGTCTAAGATACATCTTAACTATAAGAAGAGTTTGAAAAGTCAGAAAGGAACAAAAACATCCAAGCAATACCTCTAAATTAAACAAATCCATGGAGTTCAGAATATTCATGAACTTCTTAGAGAACAGTGAAAAGAATCATTTGTTTAGAGCTGTCTGCATAAAACCTGAGAAGCAGGACTGTAATGATAGGTTGTAACAGAGTAACACTTTAAGTGTCAGTTGGTGAAGAGACAAGAAAAAAAATTTGAGTAAGGATGAGAAAAATTATTTCAGGAAGGCTGAGCAGAATGGAATGTGTAGGAGAGAATGGAGATATGAAGACATGAGGCAGAGACCAGTGATTGATGTTAGTAAAGACATTAAGGCAAAAGTAATGTGGCTTTAACCTATAGAGTGGAAACCAAAATATGAGTGAATAAATCAATAGTAAGAAAAAATAAATAAATAACCTGCTGGGCCTGGTGTCTCACACCTATAACTTCAGCAATTCTGGAAGAAGAGGCAGGAGCATTTCAGGTTTGAGGCCAGAGGAAGCCTGTGTCAAGATAAAAAGTGAAAAATGGTCTGGGGCTGCAGCCCAGTGGTAGAGCACTTGCAAAATATGTGCAAGACCCTTTGTTCAACCCTCTAGTACCCCCCCACACACACACAATTAGAAATAACCTTATTTAAAATTGGGTAAAAGACCTGAATAGAAATTTTTCAGAGGAAGACACATAAATGGCCAGAAATTCTATACATAATAAGTTAATCATTACTAATTTAGGAAATATGAATTAAAACCACAAGGAAATATGACCTTCCATTTATTAGAATGGCTTTTACCAAATGTTGTTGTTGTTGTTAGGTGCCGTCGAGTCAGTATCCAACTCATAGTGAACCTTATAGGGTTTTCGATGGCTGACTGTTTCGCGATTGCATTGGGAGTGGGTTGCCAGGTCCTTCTCCCATTTTTGTGGTGCTGGGAATCGAACTCGGGACCTCAGAGACTGCAGCGCAGGGCCCTACCAACTGAGCTAAATCCCAGCCCCTTTATCAAATAGTCAAAAGATAATAAGTGTTTGTAAGATAATGAGGAAAAGGTCCTCTGGCACACTGTTTATGGGACAATAAACTACTATACCCCTTATGGAAAATAGTACAGAGGTTCCTCAAAAAATTAAAAACAAAATTACTATATGATCCAACAATCCCACACCTGGTTATATAGTCAAAGCAAAGAAAACCATGTACTGAAGAGATAACTGCACTCTCATGTTTATTGCAGCACTATTCACAATAGCCAAGGAAAGGAATCAACCTATATACCATCCATTGATGGACGAAGACAATGTGTATACATACATTGGGATGTTATTCAGCCTTTAAAAAAAAGAAAAGAATCTTTCTTTTAGGAACAAATGGATGAACCTGGAGGATATGAAGTAAGCCAGGCATGTTGTGGTTGTTAGGTGGTGTCAGTCCCACTCATAGCAGCCCTATGTACAATAGAATGAAACACTCCCCCATTCTATGCCAGGCACACAATCTTATTTATGTTTAAGCCCATTGTTGCAGACACTGTGCCAATCCATCTAGTGGAGGGTTTCCTTGTTTTTCCTTGACCTGCCACTCTCCCAAACATTATGTCTTTCTCCAGAGATTGATCTCTCCTGACTATATGCCCAAAATACATAAGACACAGTCTAGCCATTTTTTGCTTCCAAAGACCACTCTGGCTGCACTTCTTCTAGGACAGATCTGTTGGTTCTTTCCGCAGTCCATGGTATATCCAATAATTGTCTTTGGCACCATAATTCAAAAGCATCAATTTTTTTGTCTCTTTTGTTCAATACAGACAAATATTATATGATCACACATGCAAAATCTAAAACCCAGAACTCACAGGCACACAGAGTAAGATGATGGTTACTAGAGGCTATGGTGGGAGGAACAGGGAGCTATCAGATGATACAAGGTTTCAGTTAGATGAGAGGAGTAAATTGTAGAAATCTATTGTAGAGCACAATGAATGTAGTTAGCAATAACGTATCCTATAATTGAGATTGCCAAAACTAAATCTGAAATGTTTACAACACAAAAAACGTATGGAGGTGATCATCAGGTTTATACACCACAAATATTCACAATCCTTTGTCAATTAAAAGAGTTTCAAATAAAAAAGTGAACAAAATGTGTTTTGTAGCAATGACAGTGGAATGCTGTAGCTGATAGAATTCCACCTGATAATTAAAAACAGTCCAATGTTTATTCTGAGATTTCAAAATTATTCAAAACATTGCCTTTAATAAAACTTGTTTGCATAGTATTATAATCCGTCTTTATCAGTTTTGATATGAATTAACTGGAAACCATTTTTTGTTATGCTCTAAAATAGTTTGAATGTTACAGGAATAATTTTTCTTTAATTGTCTGGTAGAATTCACCTACAAAATCATCTGAGATAAGTGCACTTTTAGGAAAGGGAAAATTTAATTTTCACCACATGGAATTTATGTTTCCATTTATCAAGAAAAACCATGAATTTCATAAAGAATGTCAAATTTGTTGAAAAATGTGTATAATATATAATTATGTTGTGTATTTACAATTTATTGTTATCATCTTTCTCTTTCTTTCTTTCATTTTCTTTCTTTCTTTCTTTCTTTCTTTCTTTCTTTCTTTCTTTCTTTCTGCACTTGGGGGTTGAATCCATGGCCTCATAAATACTTTGGAAGTACTCTACTACTGGCTTGCATTCCCAGCCAATTTTTTAAAATTTTCTTTTCTTGTCTTTTTTCTTTCTTTTTTTTTTTAATTTTGAATCAAGGTCTTACTAAGTTAACAGGCTACCTCTGGCCTTGAACTCCTGATCCTCCTGGCTGGGCCTCTGAAGTTGTTGGGATTATAGGCATACTCTACCATGCTTGGCATTTTCTTTTTTTCTTAGATTTATTATGTATTTATTTCCTTATGCTTTTACTCTTTTAAAAACTAGCCTTTCTGTGGCCTTTATTAAATTAATTTTATAAAAAGCCACCTTACTATAGTTGTTAATTATTTCTTATTTTACTGCACTGTTATCAGAGAATATGGCTTATAAATTTCTTATATCTTAAATTCATCTTTCTTTTCTATGAAACATGAATATTTCGTGGAGAATTAAAATATCACACTGCACCTCATAAATATGTACAATTATCATGTATCAATCAAAAAAAATTTTAAATGATTAAGGAGATGGAAGTGTTAACTACCCTGATTTAATCAAAACACACTGTACACATATATTGACCATCACACTGTGCCCTGTAAACTGGCACAATTGAAATGACAAATATAAATTTTTTAAAAAATTAAAATTGGGAGATAAATCCTGCATATTGTATTATGAATATAGGTTGTTACTGTTTGAATGTTTTCCCTCTCCCAAACTCTTGTTGAAACTACTAAGAGGTGGGACATTTAAGAGGTGTGTAGTCTTCATGATCTGGCTAATGCTGTTACTGTGGGAGTGGGTTTGCCCTGTCTTTCTCTCACTTGCTCTTTACCGTTTCACCATGGCAGTCTGAGGCAGGAAGTCCTTTGCCATGTGCCAGGCCCTGTATCTTGGACTCTCAGTCCCTAGAATGATGAGCCAATAAATGCTTGTTTGTTATTATAAATCACACACTCTCTGGTGTTCTGACAGAACAAGAAAAGCAGACAAAGACATAGCATTTTATTTAATCTACTTTATTAATTTTGTTAAATAAGCACTCCATAGTCACATTTAAAAAATTATCTACTTGATTGCTTGTTTAAGATGAATCTTGTCCTATAACTGTTCAAGTTTTTATAAATTGTACTTACACATGGAAACTCTATTGTATCATTGCATATACTGTTATAAAATATACGTAGTAGTACTTTTATAAAACCAGTTACTTCTGCATTTTTATATGTGTATTCTATTATTTCTGGCATTGTATTCTGTAACAAATTCAGATCACAATTATATGTAATGAGGAGACTAGTATCCTTACATTTTCCTAGGGTTTATCAATTTCCCTCTCAATTTTGTTACTAAACCTATATTTTCAATAATGGTAACATTTTCACTTTTTTGAATCTCTAATTTTCACATTTATTAATCTTTTTATATATGTAAAAGGACTCAGTGTTATGATTTTTCTAGCAATATTTTGGTTTGTAGAATTTGAACACCCAATATTCAAAAGCATATTTTCCCTAAAGTTCATGTATTTAAAAATATTTTTCTAGATGATGCAGTGGCACACACCTGTCTGGAGGCAAAGGCAGGAGGATTGAGCATTCAAGGCCAGACGATGCTTGCATAACTTAGGGAGAACCTGTCTCAACATTTACAAAAAGTAAAAAATGGGCTCAAGGTATAGCTTAGTGGTAGAGCACTTGCAAAACATGCACAAGGCCCTGGGTTCAACCCTCAAGTACAGGGGAAAAAAGTTTGCATTTCCCCCTTATATATAATTAGTTGTTTTGTTTTCTTTCTTAGCTGGGAGTTTTTTCCAAACAAATAAAGTATATAATTGACTTTAACATCTTCCCAGAATGCATTCTATCTCTCCACACTTTCACAAATAAAAAAATGGCACATGTACTTCCTCAATAATTTTCCTGAAAATAAATGATGGCAGATATACTTTCACAGGACATTAATTAGTCTGAATGAGTGCTCACAAGAAAACTAAGCATAAAATCATAATAATGAAGTATCCCAGCTATTACATTAATTTTATTGATGCTACATTTACTGATGCTGCAATTCAGTTGTTGGAAGAATTCTAATGGTATAATAAAAGTGGAATTAACATGTGCTACATATAAATTGGGCTGGGATTTAGCTCAGTTGGTAGAGTGCTGCACTGCAGTCTCTGAGGTCCCGAGTTCAATTCCCAGCACCGCAAAAATGGGAGAAGGACCTGGCAATCCACTCCCAAGGCAATCCCGAAACAGTCAGCCATTGAAAACCCTATGAGGGTCGCTATGAGTCGGATACTGACTCAAGGGCACCTAACAACAACAACAAACAACATATAAATTAATGTTGGTAAAAATTATTCAAACAAATTATATTTTAAGACTGAAATCTTCTTCTAAAATCTATCACTCTGTTTTGTAGCCCCTGCAATCATGGAAGTATTTATATAAACATCTCATATTAAAACAGATAATATTAATTTTGTGTCACTAATTTCCCCCTTGCTTCATGAATTTCTGAATTGTTCTTGGTGATTGACCTATCTCTGATTTATCTTTAAGATGCCAGTTTAAGAGCTAACTCTGCAGAGGACCCTCACTGGTAAAGCCTGCCCAATAGTATTTTTATAGTTTTAAACATAACACCCATATTTAGTAACTCACATATTATATTGTTCTTAATTATTTCTCTATTTTGTAACATTCTCCAAATTTTCCCAAAGGCATTGAGCATATTTTCCCCATAATGCCTAGTATAGATGTGAATACTCTATAAGTACAAAGCCCAAGTTGCCATATTCATATACAGTATGGAATAATGCTCATCATAGTCTAAACACATTCATAAATTTTGAAGGCCAGTGATAAAACATTCATCAGTGCTTGGCACAGACAAGGTGCTTTGTAAATGTTAGTTAAATAAATGAATGGCTACATGTATATTTTAAGAGCTGATGAGAAATGAATCCAACATTATGACATAGAAATAAACTGGTATAACTGCATAAAAACCAGAAGCAAATAAAACTTTCTTGTAACTGAAGTTGGGTGTATGACTCTAGATTTGGTCAGGCTTGGTGCCAGTTCCCATTCTTATTCTCTTCATGAGATTTCCTACCCAATGCAGGGCACTTGTAATTAATTAAGATGATAACCATACTATGTGGCTCATTATCATCAATTGAATCACTAGAACTGTGTCCCTATGACAAAGGAGAAACCCTCGGTCTAGAGCTGAAGGCCAT
This sequence comes from Pedetes capensis, assembly GCA_007922755.1. Classification (NCBI taxonomy): domain Eukaryota; kingdom Metazoa; phylum Chordata; class Mammalia; order Rodentia; family Pedetidae; genus Pedetes; species Pedetes capensis. Next base: position 17,042 of record VMDO01032158.1, read on the forward strand.
TTACTTGGCTCCATCCCTCCAAACCTCTAATGTCACCTGCCTTTTTCTCCATAAGTGCATTCTTTTCCACTGCTGAAAGTACATGCATTATTGTAAGATAACCTAGGTTCTTTATTATCCATATGCTTTCACTTAGGCGATTTTTTCTCATTTGAAAAACTTTCCTCATATGATTAAATAGTTTCAGTTTTTATAGGCTTGTCTAATCCCTACTCTTTTGTAAAGTATCTACTAATTCAAATTTCAGTAATAGTGTATTTAAGCAGAACTCTAGCCAAAACCATGCTTGTAAAAACTTACAAAATCTTAAAAAAATTAGTGAGCCTCTCTGACTATTATGTTTACATAATAAAAACACAATTATGTCTTATTCAAACATTTGAGAGGAAATGTAAGTTAGATAATGTTTTTGTCACACACAGAATTTGAAAATGACTCCCCAAAATTCCTACTTCTGGTGAACACACATATTTTCCCAATTATTCAACTAAACTCTAATCTAAGTGTTTTGATGAGGTTTTATAGTTGTAAATTAAGTACTAATTAGTTGACCTTAGGAATATTTAATCATGGGTGTCCATCCTTTTGGCTTCTCTGGGCTGCATCCAATAAAGAGAAATTGGTTTGAGCTGTACATAAATAATATAATATCGTTAGGGTACATACATAATAAGAGGAGTCACAAAGAAAATAAATAATAAAATACACATGATGTTAAAAGATTTTGTGGGGCTGCATTACTAGCTGCCATGAGATGCGTACACCCGGAGGGCTGCAGGCAAGACATACCTGGAGGATGTATATGTGCCGAACCTAATCAAATGAACCCTTTAAAAGTAGATATTTTGCCCAGGTGGTAAGAGAAAAGGAAGTCAGAGATTAGAAGCACTGGAATAATTCAAGGCAGCGTATTGTCTAAACAGAAGAAAAAAAATACATTGTCATTTGTATGTCAAAAAAGTGCTTTTGTCCAAAAATTCTCCTCACCTCATCTCTAATGTTTCCATAAGAGAATACAATCCCATAGTTTCTGGTAACCAAATGAGGTCAAAAGTAAAAAGATTTTTTTGTTCTTCTACATATTTTACATGATTTAAGAGAACTACAGTTGAATGTTCCAATAGGATAGTCATTTAAAAAGTCATACACCTCCCATCTTTTGAAGCACTTCCAGGACATTGTGTTAGTCAGTTTTATCATCACTATGACCAAGTGCTTGACAGAAACACCTTCAAGGTGGAAAGGTTTATTTTGGCTCATAGTTTCAGAGGGTTCAATCCATGGTGTCTCGGGCAGAACATCATGGTAGGGGGTAGGGGTCATGTAGTGGAAGAGAGCTGTTCACCTCATAGAAGACAAGTAACAGAGAGAGAGAGACAGAGGGGACAAGGACAAGAAACCCCCAAAGACCCATTTCTATTGACCTACTTACTCCATCTGTGTCCCATATCCTGAAGTTCCTAGGACCTATAAAAATAGTACAACCACCTAGGGACCAAGACTCTGGCACACAAGCCTTTTGGGGGATAATTCATACGCAAACCATAACAGTCATGCTTTGGGGATTTGGCCATGAAAGCTTAGCCTCTATCTCTGTGGGAGACAGGCTTGGGATCCTAGATTGCTACATATTTTAAACAATGTAAGGGTTTTGAAACTCTTTTTTGGAAAGACAAAAATTAGGAAAAAAAAACCTTTGATTTTTAATGCATTAGTTTTTGAATGTTGCATATTTTTTCAGTGATAGGATCCAAAATACAGTTCCAAAGAGGCAATCCATCCTTGCATCTTGATAAGTTTCTAAAACATCCAAATATTTTCCTTTATTGTTTTGTAAAACATTTAAAGAAAAAAAATTGATCACACCTGTGCATGGTTGTATTTGACACAGAAATAAATTACCATATACATTTTAGAAGACCAATGGTGTTAGTTTATTGGAATTGATGTTAGCTATACTTACTGTATATTGTTAATGTCATACTTAATGTTCTAAGAGTTAGACCTGATTTCACATGAATAATAACATATAATGATCACTTTAAATTTGGTTAATAAATTATATGAATCTTCCTTTCATAAAATATGTGATGATTACCTAAACAATAATTGATTAGTCACTGATGTTCTCTTTTCATTTGAGAAAATAATCTGACAGTAGCCTTGGAACATTTGGGAGGGTTAACTCTTGACAGCAGTTAAGAGTGATTCCACTCTGGTTAACT